>PVJD01003112.1:0-173876 GCA_004026545.1 Mormoops blainvillei
TCTCTCTCCCCCCCTACTTTCTGGTATGAAAACGTATTCAGGGTTTGTCTTGTTTTCTGCTTCAGTCCTAGGATCAGTCATTTTCCAAGAAGCTCTAGTTCCTTTTATTGGAGGATGGGAACTAAGATGTAGGTATTGGGTATGCTCATTACTACTTGAATATCATTGCTTCCAGGCCTTCTTGGCTGAGAGAGCAAGGAAATATGGGAGTATGTTAACCTATGAATATACATATGCATATAAATATTTCTTTAACAATTTCTGTCTGTGAGTTTATACAGATATTTTCAACTCTTATCCATTCTTAGCCTCCTTTTGTTGCTTAACTGACCTACTTCAACAGTGAGAAAACTGGCTTTTGATTTTCTTAACACTAGCTTTCACAGAAGTTTTGAAAATAAAGTCCAACTTACTGTTGTCTCCCTGTGGATCATGCTTTTGGTGTTGTCTAAAAAACTCATAGCCAAACTCAAGGTCATGTAGATTTTTTTCACAGAAGTTTCATAATTTTGCATTGTACATCAGAGATAGCTGTTTGAGCTTTTAATGGAGAGAATTTTGATTGTTTCAATAGGTAATATATTTTGATTATTTTTTTCCCTGTTAATGACGTAGAAGCCAGTCATAAGTTTCATTGTTAGAAAAAGAAATGGTGAGGTGAAATTTTAGAACTTCTTGAGGGGTAAATAAAAAGGTCAAATAATGTCAGAACTGAAATACCATATGTCATAGTGAAAATAAATCCATTTTCTGGCACTTACTCTAATTCAGTGAACAAAACATATATAATAAAATAATTAGCACTATAAAACAATATATAGTGTAATGCTTAATTATGTTTTTAAAAGCCCTAAAATTGTGAGGAGACCAAGGTTAGAGTCAGCTGGACTAGTGAGACAGAGTTGAATTAGGTTTTGAAGAACTCGGTGATAAAACTTTCTCAATTGAGGCACAAAATCTAGATGTAGGCAGTAAGGGAGCTACTGGGGATAGACAAATGGAGATTAGTCCTGGCTGAAGAATGAAAGGAAATGAAGAAGGAACAACTGAGATGTGTACTTTTGGAGTCAGAGGTAAAAGATTGAGTTGATAGGAGGGGGTTGAAAATGCTAGCAAGTGAGATAAGTGCAGGAATTAGATTCCTCAAGATGGATGTAGTTCTTATTTTTTAATTATTTTTTTATTAGGTTAAAGATAATATATTCTCACGATTCAAAATTCAAATGGAAACAAAGAGCATATACTGAAAAGTCTCCTTTCTGCCTGTCTCCCAGCCACCTAATTTTCATGAGGCAACCAGTGGTTTCAAATGCATTTTTCCCAAGTGCTTATATTAGCAAACACATATGTATTTATATATTCCCCCCCTTTTTTTTAAACAAAAATGATATCATATTCTAAACATTATTCTGCATGTTGCAGTTTTTTTTTATTGTGGTCCTTCCAAAATTTTAAAGACTTTAAAAAATAGCTGCAGAATATTAAATTACTTGGATGTACCATAATATCCCTAATCAGTTACCCATTGATGGACTTTTAGTTTACAGTCTTTTGTCATTACAAGTTCTCCTGTACTGAAAAAAAAAAAATTAGATTTTACTTTGAAACATTTGGTTCACATTCTGTATGATCCAAATTATGGATTACGACCATTGAAAGAAACAATGAAGGCAGATTGACATACTGCAATAAATGGCTCACATTCAGAATAGTGGTTAACACATCTGTATGTATGCATATAATTTTTGTATTAGAGGGCACTTCCACAAAGAACTGTAGGAGCTGTGGAATGCTTGTGCATAGTATAAAGCTTAAAAATACAGAAGTGTATTGTGAAGAGTAAGCTTTTAGTTGTCTTCCTACAGATGCCTGTGATGTCCTAGTTTCTTGTGTTTTGATAATGGTGTTCAACATTAATCCATTTACAGTTATCAACACTGGCCAGGCAACTTGGTTTCTAGGGTGACCCCAGGTATGTCCCATCTTCTTCCTACTCCCCTAATGTGAGTTTATTTTTCTTCTGGCTATTCTAGCTCTTTACCTCATGTCGGTCTTTTTTCAAGTCTAACTTATTCCAGAGTAATTTTGAATAAACATGCTGCAGGTTCCCTGAAATTCAGGGCCTCCCTTTTTTCAGTCCCAGCCTTGACCAGATAGGGTGTCAGCTCAGTCATTCCTGGGACTCCTTTCTGGAGAGCATGTATAGTTACCATATGGCTGAATGACTTTAACTGTAATGTTTTAAGTCTGGGGAAAAAAGTCACCGAAGATTTTATAAACAAACCACTGACGTGTTTATAATTGTGTGTTAACATAGCTTTCTCTTAATCTCTACAGCAACCGTTGCTCTGCTGATCTAACTGGGGAAATCCTGATTCTTTTTGTAAGGGGAAGAATCCTTTTAAAATGGGAAGTGGACTTCCTAATGCTGATTTTTATATTTACTGAGTTTTTAAAGGCTGCTCACACTATGCCTAGGAAAGAGATTGCAGAAATTAAGAATTCTTAAGGAGATGTGTATCTTGCATTTATTGACCATATTTTAGCTTATTTTGTAGGGATGTTCTTAACAGATGGTGAGAATATCAAATGAGAATAATAAACATAATCTAAAGGTCATAGAAGTCTTTCTGAATAGGTAACAGAAATAAAATTGAGAATATAGTGAAATTTTAGTGAACATAATGGATAATAGTTTCTCTCCCTTTCACAAGAAAAGCCTGTTTTCTAAACCATGACATTATGATGGTTCTGTGAACCTTGTTTTAAGGGTATGCCAAAGTGAATGTCTTTGTATGGTGCTGTATTTACAAGTTGTGCTTTTAGTGAAAAATACGTTGTGATACAACTACTAAAAGTTTAAGTGATCCTTTGTAAAACATGATAGGAACTGAGAAATTATTTTAATGACTCTCATTTTTCTAAAATATTCACATGACTCTTTTTCTATAAGAGGTCAAGTAATTTGTCAGATTACTTCTGTTCCTATTTTCCTATCTAGAAAATTGGTTAATGGTATTAACCTGTATGTTGTAGTTATCTATCAGCGATTGAATGCTCTGCCAATACAATGTGGTATAGTAGTGTCCTGGCTCTGGTCAAAATTCAGACCTCTGGAATGTCATATTTGTTCTGCCATGGGGTTGGGGCTATCCTTGATATCAGATGTCCTAAAAATTATGTCAGAGAGCCTCTGCATTTTAGAACTTCATTTTACAATTGAGAGTGGAGACCCAGAGAAGGTGTCCGTCTAGGATGTGTAGGCTGTAGTGGCTTCCTTTGAATCCCAGGCTCCTTTAGCTCTGCATTCAATTACCCCTTCATTTCTGAGAATTGTTACAAGAGCTTTTCTTATCCTCTTGGTGAATGTATCATTCTACCCCAATGCATCCCAGACCTTACTGCAAAAGAATTTCTTTTTCCTTGGCACACATACCTCTTCAGATATCCAGTTAATCAACAAACCTAGGCATATTGGTTGAGCTTTAAGATACTGGACTAGGTGTAACTGAGAGAGACAAATGTGTACCCTATCTTCAATAATGTTATGATGTTTGTGTTTAGTTGGATTGAGAGGGTAATGTTCATTCATAAAAATAAAAGGAGGTATTTGAAAAACAAGGCAAAGAAAGGCAGGAAAAAATTTTTTTAATATTGTAGTTTGACAGAATTTCAAGAAATTCATAAGCTGAGGATAGCTGTTTGATTCTAGTTATCAGTCACTGGCACTCTACCTACCTTGATACCAACCCTCCCTCTCCCCACCCATCCATTTTTTTTTTTTCCAAACAGTGGTGTAATTGTCTTATTGCAGAGGTGGATACTTTTATTTAGTCAGAAGACTGGAGCTGTGGGTGTTTGTTTACAGTCTAAGATTTTTTTAGGATCTGCTTTCCGTGTTCCCTCAGGGCTGCACTTTGAAAAGGTCTAATCTAGTTTGGTTAAGCCAGGTCTGAATGTATCCTTTATTCTACTTTTGGCATTGCTATCAGTTTATCATAAGATTTTCTTTTACACATTTCTATTAGCTAAAGAATTGGCCATGGGATAACTGATTTATTTACATATACCTTTCTATATTAGGGTATATGAACCTTGTCCTGTATTTACTAGTTTATCCATGGAACGTTTATTGAGAAGATATATGCTATGTGCTTTGTGAGGCTATAACCAAGAGATGGACAATGAGAAGTTTTGCATATGGAGTTGGAAGCCTCATATGTTGCTAGCTGGATTGTAAAATAGCATAACTACTTTGGAAAAAGCAGTCTGTTAGTTCCTCAAAAAGTGAAATGTAGAGTTACCATATGACCTAGCAATTCCACTCCTGGGTATATATACCCAAGAGAATTGAAACACATGTCCATACAAAAAAAATGTACACGAATGCTCAAAGCAGCATTATTTATAATAGCCAAAAAGTGGAAACAACACAAATGCCCACCAAGTGGTAAATGTGTAAATAAAATGCTGTTCATTCATACAATGGAATAGTTTTCAACCTTACAAATGAATGCAGTTCTTGTATATGCCACAACATGCGAAGTTGAACTTTGAAAATATTATGCTAAATGAAATAGGCTAGTCACATAAGATGATATATTACGTAATTTCATTTATATAAAATGTCCAGAATAAGCAATTCCATGGAGAATTATTTGAAATAATTTCAGACTTCTAGAAAAGTTTAAAAAATAATACTTAAACTTGTATGGATTAAAAGGCTTTCCCTATTTCCTTGTGGAAAAACAAACGTGAATAATAAATGAGCATTGTAAGTACTAATAAGTATTATGAAGGTGATAAAGTGATAGAGAATGTCAACGTAAGAACTTCCAAGCCTGTAGAGAAGTTTTATAAAAATTTATTTGCGCCCTGACTGGTGTGGCTTAGTGGGTTGGGCTTCGTCCTACAAAACAAAAGGGCATGTTCCTGGGTTGCTGGCTGGGTCCCTATTGAGGGCCTTGCAACCTATCCATTTCTCTCCCTCTGTTTCTCCCTCCCTTCCCCTCTCTCTAAAAATAAATAAATAAAAAATTTTAAAAAGTTTATTTGAGCAGACAGATGATACTCCTGGAAGCAAGATCTCAACAGATCAAGAAAACTGCTTTTTAGAATGAGTATGCAGCTTTTATGCCTTGGAATTAAAGAGGGAAGGAAGGAAGATTACATGAAGGTAGGAGAAGCTAGGCGGAGACTGGATTACAAGATAGTTAACAGGGTTATAAGATTGTGGGCTCTCTAGAGAATGGCTTCTTTGCTTCTAAGGGGTCTGAAAAGAGGCATTTCAAAGGTGTGCTAACCTAGATACACATAAACAATGGACAGGGCTTGCTTAAAGCAAAGATAAACATTTTACTAAAGAAGTTATATGCCTGTGGCATGACTACCCATCATGACCTACCCCGTTAGGAATTTATGATTAGATCACTCACTGAGGTTACTTTCTGTAGAGCCCCTTTTATGTCTGCAGGAATGATCCAAGTTACTATCTCAACTGTGGTGATACACAGAAACCCTCTTAAAAGAAGTAACTTTTGAGTAGAGACATGAATGTTAGAGGTGGCTGATGAGCCCTGGCCACTATGGCTCAGTTGGTTGAGCTGAAAGGTTATGGGTTCAGTACCACGTTAGGGCACATGCCTAGGTTGCAGGTTTGGTCCTTAGTCGGGGCACGTACGAAGGGCAGCCCAGTTAATGTTTTTCTCACATTGATGTTTCTCTCCCTCTCTTTCTCTCTCCCTTCCTCTCTCTCTAAATAAATACATATATATTTTTAAAAAAGAAGTTGGCCAGTGACCTGGAGCAGAACATTCCAAGCTGAAATAACAGCAAGTATAAAAGCCTTAAGGTGGGAACAAAGTATGTGATGAATGGATAGCAAAACTAGTGTGGCTAGAGAGTGGTGAATGGTGAAGAGTGTGGAAGATGAGGTCGGAGGTAGACAAATAACAAATCACGTAGGGTCTTTGTAGTTCATAGTTGCAACTCAGGATCACCGTGGAAAGCTTTTGGAAGGCTTTAAGCGAGGAACTGGGTGATCTAGTTTTTGCTGTACAAGGTAGATTCTGGTCGCTCTGGCACAGATGAATTGTAGAGAGGCTGGACTGGAGGCAGTGAGGCTGGATCAGGAGGGTGTTGGAGCAAAGCAGTCAAGAAATGCTGATAATGGCTTAGACTGAGGCTGTGTTAGGGACAGTGGGAGTGTTGGGTGAGTTTGGTATGTTTTGGAGGTAGAGCCAGTTTTTTCTGTTTGTTTTTGGCTGAGATAGTGTTTGAGGGGAACAGGACAGGAGGATATCAATAGTTTACATTATAGCATTGTAAAAATATTGGAAACAGTCTAAGTACCCATAAACTGTGGTACATCTACACAACAAAGTACAGTGCAGATGTTAAAAAAGAATGAAGATCTCTATGAACTGATATATAGTGTAATTTCCGGAACATATTGTTAATGAGAAATATTGTATTTTCATTCAGTAATAAATTTTGTTTTCTCCTGTTGATTTAAAATCTTTTCATCTTGCTTGATTTTTTTCTGCAGATAAACTAGAAATTTATAGTTTTTCTCCTAAAAAATTCAGTGACTTTTAAAAAAAGATTTTATTTATTTTTTTAGAGAGAGGGAAAGGGAGGGAGAAAGAGAGAAACATCGATGTGTAAGAGATACATCGATTGGTTTCTTCTCATGCACCCGCAACTGGGGACTGGCCTGCAACCCTGGCATGTGCCCTGACTACCTGCGAGCTTTTGGTTCACAGGTTGGTGCTCAAGTCTACTGAGCCACAACAGCCAGGGCCATTGTTATTCTTTCTTATAAACTTCCCTCTTGGATTTTCTTGTCAACCTGCTTTAAGGAAATCCACGTGTTCAGTATAGTTGCTTACAGTTTGACCCACACCAAATGGTTGTTTAATCCAAATATCTGAGCAGCAAACTGAGCTAATCCTTCTGGAGAAAGAATGATTAAACAGCTAAGACCGCTGTGTAGCTGAACAGAAGACCAGATAGCTTAAACTCCCCAGTCTGGACTGAGGGAAGAACAGCTGATAACTGGGTATCACTGGCCCTAAACCATTGCTTCTGTCTTCCACTGCCACAAATACTATAGGATTGCCGCCCCCTTTATCTTCAGTTTTAATCCTCAGAGTTTCATTTGGTCCTTTATGGGCAGAGGTTACCTGAAGTTCACATGGATGCCAAAATCTCCACAAGCCTTGATTTTTTTCAGTGACCAAGTTCCGAAGTTGAGCCTGTGAATACTACAGCCCTGCACTGACTTTTTGATTTCAGAAGCAACTCTAACTCTTTCAGCTACCCACTCAAAATTTTTCTTTACCATCTGGAGCCCTTCAGGAGTTACTTCCTTGAGGTCACAATATGACCTCTTTCTGTCTGCTTCGATCTCTTGATGAAGAGTCTCCAGGAATCATTATCAGTAACATCAGCAAGAATAATTTCTTTGGTGGTGACATCCACACCAAATTCAGCCTTCATATCAACCAGTGTACAGTTCTGGGGCAACCAGGATTTCTCCAATATTTCAAAAATAACCTGTGTAACATGCTCATGATACCCACTTTGGTTTGACCTATAACAAGTCCTGCAAAGCAACATTTTGCAGCAATGAGCTGTTCCTCAGACCACTGTGGATCATTATTGCCATCATCCTTAAAAAACATCTCCACTTTAGGAGGGTAAAACTTATACCCTTCCTTGACACCAGTATTTTTTTGAGAACAGAAATAGTTGCTGTTGTTTTACAAACCCATTCATTTGGAATCATTTCACACTTAGGTGCAATGAAAGCTGTCTGCCCTCATTTTCTAGTGAAAGCAGTTTTGATACCTGCCTCCTGTAATAACTGAAAAATACAACTAGTAATTTTATTTGAGATTGTAGCTTTTCCTTCCAGGTGATTCTTTCTGGCTGCATTTCCTGCTGTAATGTGGTCCTTGGAATGCAGGGGGACTATTCCTGGACTATCTAACAATTCATAGACTTCCTTTGTTTTACCTTCATAGAGGGTTTTTTTGTTTGTTTGTTTTTAAACCAATGTTCAGTACCTCAGCTGTTGCCACTCTCCTGGGTGGGCTAGGAGCAGTGACTGAACTAGGAAGAGACATAGGACTTTGGAAAAGAGTCGAGAAACATTGTTAATGAGTGCAAAAGAATAACTATAGTATGCTGCCTTTCAAGTAAGAAAAGGAGAGAACCAAGAATATGGGTATGTATTTGCACATTTTTGCAAAACCATACCCAGAAAGGATAGCCAGGAACTAATGATATTGGTTTCCCTGCAGGATTTGGGTGGTAGCAATTTGGAAATGAAGAGGATGGAAATGGTCTAGTAGGGATTGAGAGAGGTATACTTTTCTGAGCATATCTTTTTATATAGGTCTACTTTTAGAACCATGTTAATATTTCACATAATCATAAACAAATATACAAAATCTATCAGGACGGGAAGAAAAAACCCCAAGTGAAATACAGAAAAAAATGGACCTAGGCAATCCGAACCTGAGTCTTGGCTTCTCGTCATTCTCCCTGAATAACATGAGCTTCAGCACCAGCCCCAGCTTCTCCACAAACTACTAGACCCTGGGCTCCATGCAATCGCCCATCCACCGAGTCTGGCCGGTCAGCGTTGTGGCCAGCGTCTATGTAGATGCCAGGGGCTTGGGTTCCCTGATCTCGTTGTCCCACTCCACCAGTGTGCGGAGCAGCTGGGGATCTGGGGGCCTGGCTGCAGGGATGGCCAGGGGCCTGGCAAGTATAGGTGGCATCCAGAACAAGAAGAAGACTCTGCAATGCCTGAGTGAACGCCTGACCTCCTACCTGGAGAGGGTGAGAAGCCCGGAGGCTGATAATGGGAGACTGGAGAGCAAAACCTGGAACACCCGAAGAAGAAGGGACCCCCAAGTCAGAGACTGGGAGCATTATTTCAAGATCGAGGACCTGAGGGTTCTTTGCAAATTATGTGGGTAATGCCCACATTGTTCTGCAGATTGACAATGCCTGTCTTTCTGCTGATGACTTAAGAGTCAAGTATGAGATGGAGCTGGCCCCAAAAGGTCATTGATGACACCAATATCACTTGGCTACAGCTGGAGACAGAGATTGAGGCTCTCAAGGAGGAACTGCTCTTCATGAAGAAGAGCCATGAGAAGGAAGTTAATGGTTTACAAAACCAGCTTGCCAACTCTGGGTTGCCCATGGAGTTGGATGCCCCCAAATCTCAGGACCTTAGTGGATAACTGGGCCTAGTGTGATGAGCTGGCTCAGAAGAACTGAGAGGAACTAGGCAAGTACTGGTCCCAGCAGATTGAGGAGACCACCACAGTGGTCACCTTGCAGACCTCTGAGATAGTAGGTGCTGAGATGACACTCAGAGCTGAGATGTGTGGTCCAGTCCTTGGAGATCGACCTGGACTTGAGAGATCTGAAGGCCAGTTTAGAGAACAACCCAGGGGAGGTGGTGGTGCACTATGCCACTCAGATGGAACAGCTCAGTGGGATCCTCTTGCACCTGGAGTCAGAGCTGGCCCAGACCTGGACAGAGGGACAGCACCAGGCCCAGGAGTAAGAGATCTTGCCGAACATCAAGGTCAAGCTGGAGGCTGAGATTACCACTTATTGCTGCCTACTGGAAGAAGGGGAGGACTTCGATATCGTTGATGCCCTGGACCAAAACCGCTCCATACAAACCATCCAAAAAATCACCACCCACAGGATTGTGGATGGCAAAGTAGTGTCTGAGGTCAATGGCACCAAAGTTTTGAGGCAACAGAAGTGCGGTGCCCCTTGGCAGCGCAGGAGGCCAATAAAAAGTTCAGAGATTGGGGAAAAAAAAAGACCTAAGTGGATTTCTTGTGAATAACAAGTTGAAAGGGAGAATTAAAAAAACTAAACCAGTTAACTACACAGAATTTTGACTGCAAACCCTAGGCTGAAACAAAAACTTTGTAAACTGTCAATTCAACACCAACAACAACCCCCAATTTGGGGTGCGCTGAAGAAGGAAACTTTATTCAGCTCAGCTGTTATACAGCATGGTTGCGAGGTATCCCTGGGGCCAGTCCCCTCTTTGGCTAGACAGCTCTGTTCTTGTGAAATGTTCGGTGTTACAACTTTATTGTTGGGGAAACTCAGTCTTTAGTCTTTAGTGGAAAATGGACAGTACTTTCTCTGAGCCAGAGGGTAACTGCCTTTATAGACAGAAGTCCCCAACCCTGATTACGATCGGTCTGTCCTTTTGCAAATGAGGACTCCAAATCCTCAGTTTCATTGGTCCAAAAAGTACTGATTGGTCAGAATGGAGCCCATATACAAGTTCCATAATTATGGAATAAATTCAGATGTGATACTGCTCTTCAAAGGCTATATATATATAAGTTCAATAAAAATAAAAAAAGAATAAGTATTCAGGACAAAAATTGGAATGAGAGGAGCACATAGGAAGATAAAATGTTATTTGTGTTCTTCTGTAGGATGGTGACTTACAGTGTTCATTTTATGCTTGTTTACATGCATTTTTCCATATATTTTTGTGTGTGTCAAATATTACATTAATAAAAGGGGAAAAATGAAATAAGCTACTATTAATAGTTTATGATGTAGATAGAGGAATGGGTTGAGAAGTAGAAAGAAAACTAGCTTATTATAGAAAACAGATTTCAAGAAAAAAGGTGATCTAAATGAGAGCATTTGCACTGGATGTCCACTTAAGTCCCTTCCAGTTCTCATGTTCTATAATTTTAATATTGTGGTTCATGTGTGTTCTATATTTCCCTCATATTTAATAATATAGAATTATGAACAATTAAATGTCATAAAAGTAATACAATTTATTTTCTTTTTAATTTGGCCCATTTAAATGTTAATACATTTCCACCTTTTTTTTGTAGTATATTTTCAATCTGAAAAAGTCTTTCATGAAAACTTCATTTTTAAAAAAGAAGTAATGCCATCTGTTTTCCTAGAAGACTGAAATGGAGGCTACCATTTTGAGGTAAATATTCAATACTGTATCTTTGATTATTTAACGTTTTCCCCCCAGAAGTTAAATACAGAAGGCTAATGTGAATATTGGTTAGATTCTAAATCTTTCAGTTTTTCTGGGGCAGAAGGGTGGTAGAATACTAGGCTTTGTTTTAAGACAGTCATATGTTGAGGATTATGTTTACCACAGAGTTAACAGAGCTTCATGAAAGACAGAGGAGGGGCAAGTAGTGTTGAAAGCTTTTTAGAGAGGTTAAATGAAAACTAAAGAAGCTTTTTGAATTTGGCAGTTAAGCAGGTCATTGCTGGCTCCAGCAGAGTCATTTCAGGGCAATGTTTATGGCTTGCAATGTAGTAAAAAAATGAGGAGGTGATGGCCTAGCTGGTGTGGCTCAGTGGATTGAGCGTCAGCCTGCGAACCAAAGGGTCACCAGTTCAATTCCCAGTCAGGGCACATGCCTGGGTTGCAAGATAGGTCCCCAGTAGTGGGTGTACGAGAGACAACCACACATTGATGGTTCTCTCCCTCTCTTCCTCCCTTCCCCTCTGTCTAAAAATAAATAAATAAATGAGGAAGTGACAAAGTGAATATTTCAGGCCCTAGTTCATTTGTTAAACCATTACATAGTATGTACTCAGGATGCAACCATCGTTTAAGCACTGGAGTTATAGTTAGTGTGACCATATATCCTGTTTTAAGGCTCTTGTAGATCAATTAATACCTGTTTTTTTCCATCTTTGATGTATAATTGATACATAACATTGTATAATTACGTACCTATTTTTAATGCCATCTTTTACTCTCAAGCCGACTGATTTGGGTGATAAATAACAGGGTCCACCCTCTTAATAAGGAGGGACATTTCCTGCCTGTGGTTATCTTGCCTGCTAGACTGGGCTTTCTGTCTCGCAGGCAAGTAAGGTGCTTAACAAATAGTCATGAAATTAATTGGTTAATTACAGCATTAATAAGTGCTGAAGAAGTGAAATAATGACTATCCAAATGAGTAGCAGGAGTGAAAGTCAGTGGTCTCTGAATTCATTTTCAAGGTAGATATCCTAGGTAGATTTGGCAGGAATATGGAAGAAAGAAGTCATATAAATGAATCCAAGATTTTGAGTTCCAGTGGTTGGAAATATGATGGTACCATGAAGAGAAAAGTAGGGAAACCATGAAGAAAGATCGGTATTACGGTTGAGAGTGTGGGACAGTGCCATGATGAATTCTGTTAGCCACATTTGGATTGTTTTTAGAAATGTATTTTCAGAAAGAGGGGAAGGGAGGGAGAAAGAGAGAGACACATTGGTCGGTTGCCTTCTCACATGCCCCCAACCAGGGACCTGTCCCTCAGCCGAGGCAGATGCCCCAACTGGGAATTGAACCAGCAGCCATTTGGTTTGCAGGCCAGCGCTCAATCCACTGAGCCACAGTAGCCAGGGTTACACATTTGGATTTTTGATGTACAGGTAGAAGGCTGAGAATGATCTTCTTAAATGTGGATACATGAGACTAAAACTTAGGAAAAAGTAATTTAGGGCATGAAGATAATAGAATTGGAAGTAATTCACATAGTGTTTAAGCTGTTGAAGTAGGTAACGTTTCCAGTATCTTAGCAGAGAGTAGTGAGAAAAAGGTAAAGCACCAAATATTAGGAGGTGTCTATTGTAAATGAGTGGCGGCTGTTAAAAAGAATCAGTAAAGGAAGAATAAGAAGAAGGGCATGAAGGAACCCACAGTCATGCAGTGTTTTCCTTTTTCTTTTTAAATTTTAGAGAGACAGGAAGGGACGGAGAAAGAGAGGGAGAGAATGTGTGAGAAATACATCAATTGGTTGCCTCTCACACGCCCCCAACTGGGGACCTGGCCTGCAACCCAGGCATATGCCCTGACTGGGAGTTGAACTGGTGATCTTTCAGTCCACAGGCCAGTGCTTAATCCACTGAGCCACACCAACCAGGGCTGCAGTGTTTTTCTTTGAAGTGCAATAAAAAGTCTTAAGGAGAGGCTCTTCAGAGGAATGAGATACTGTAGAAAGATTTAAGGATTTTAATACCTTAGAAGAGTCCATTGAATTTAATTATTAAGAGGTTATTGAATTGAGAGAACAGATCGAGTAGATAGACCAGGATGAATTGTAAGAGGTTAAGTAAATGGCTTTTACAAAATATACAGCAGGAAGAATAAAATACAATGTTTTTCAAACAGTTTGTCCAGGAAGTGAGACAGTGATCATTTTGAGGAGTTAGCCATCTAGGAAAATATATTGTAACATTAACACTTGGTATATTTTAGGTAAAAGTGAATGAATGATCCCTTACAATAGTTTAAACATTTAGAATAGCTTAAATATTAGCGTGATTAATTGCCCAGAGGAGGTAAGATGGTTTGAGATCAAAGACATGAGCAGAGCCTTAACTTTTACATAAAAGTAGCTACCTATCTGCTTAGAAACCAGACAAATGGAAGAGAAGAATTTTTAGGCAAAGAGAAAGAAAACTAGAATTTCTTAGGCTACTTTTTAAATAAGGTAGGGATTGAGGTTTTCTGTTAGGCGTATGATTAGTGGTGGGGTTGGTATCCTGGGAGAAGATAACATTTAGGAAAAACACTGTAATTACCAAATTTACAAATATTTATTGAACACTTGTTTTGTAGGAGGCACTCTTATAGACTAGATCCATGTTCATATGGAGTGAGTCATTGAAATGATAAGAAAAATACTCAATTATACTGTTAGCTGAAGAGAATTAAAACAGGGCAGTTGGTAGAATGACTGGGTGGCTACTTCTGAGGAGGTGACGTTAAGGTAAGGTGTGAAAGACAAGAATTCAGTCAAGCTAGCATAAAAACCTCAAGATGGAAACGAGCTTGATGAGCTTGAGGAATGGAAAGAAGTCCAGTGCTTTGGAACAGAGTATGTGAGCACCATAATGGCCTGAGATGAACTTGAAGTATGCAGGACCAGGCCATGTTGGTCTCTATGGCCATGGTTTGGAGTTTAGATTCAAGGAAGTCTTTTAAGGAAGGTTTTAAGCAGCAAAGTGTCATGATATAATACATGTTTTAAAGATTCCTCTGGCTGCCTTATTGAAGATGGCTATAGGAGTAGAGGGAAAGTAGGAGCCTCAGTTTAAGAGACTGTTGAAACTGATCAGGCCAGAGATGATGGTGGAGAAACAATATTATCACAGTGATAGAATAGAAAGGATTGCTGAGCTAACAGTAAAGGTTTTGTTTAAGGTAAACTAGCATGACATGGCAGGCAGTATGAATTTAGCTAGCATAACCTGTTAGATTGAAATGAGAAATTTGATGTTGTTAGTTAAAATAACTGTCTATGGGATGCAGGGTTGGTAAAAGGGAATATTGGAGGCCATGACTGATTCAGTATGTATTTATTGAGCGTGTGGTAATATACCAAGAACTGTGCTAGCCGCTAGAGTTACAATAATAAACAAAAACAGAGGTCCCTTTTCTCATGGAACTGATATTCTAATGAGGTGGAGAAGGGTAAGTAAAATTATACTATGTTGGGTATTGATGAGTACTATTAAGAAAAATGTATTAGGGAAAGGTAGACATTGATGAGGGTGGGCTAGGCTTATTAATTTATAAGGGATGGTTAGGGAACATCTTATTGATTAACTTAACAGTGTCCCTGCATATTGCCAGCCCCTTCTGATTAGGTGACATTTGAACTGTCAGCTCTAAATGAAGTAAGGGAGCAGGCCAGGTAGATATTTGGGTTAGGGGAAGTGGGGCAGCATTCCAGACTGAAGGAACTTAAATGCAAAGGCTGTGAGGCTGGACTGTGATGTGTTCTACGAACAGTGAGAGGGCCAGTGTGTCTGGAATGGAATTAGTGAGGGAGGAGGTAGTAGAAGCTGACATTGGGAAGGTAAAAGAGGCTCTAGTCAAGCTGTAGACTAGGCCTTTGGGATTTTTTCTGTGGGATGTGAGAGGAGTGAAACACATGGCTATACCTGAGAAGTTTAACTTGGGGCTAATGAACTGTGAGACCAGATGTTTGAGGTATCTGAAGGTGATGATAAGAGAAGGGGATGTACAATAAAACCAATTTTTACATACCAAGGGAGATAGGAAGAGTAGAAAATGGTGAGTTGAAGTCATGGAAGGCTTATAGTTTCTTATGAATAAGATTATTTGGATTTTTTAAAATTGTAAAATAAGCATAACAAAATTGACCACTTTAATAAAATTTAAGAGTATAATGCACTGACATTAAATATATCCAGTGTTGTGCAACCGTGACCACTCTCCATCTCCAAAACTTTTTCACCATCCCAAACTTAAACTCTTTACCTATTAAACAATAACTTCCCATTGCCCTCTCACCTTCAGCTCCAGATATCCACTATTCTATGAAATTTCTTATACTAGATATCTCATGTAAATAGAATCATGCAATGTTTATCCTTTTGTGGCTGGCTCATTAGCATAATGTCATCAAGGTTCATCCATGTTGTAGCACATATTACAATGTTCTTTCTAAGGTGGATAATATTCCATTTTATGTTTATACCACATTTTTTCTATCCATCCCTCCGTCAGTGGACATAAGGGTTGTTTCCACGTTTTGTCTATTGGTTTTCTTTTTCGGGGGGAGGAATATATTGTATTGATTATGCTATTATAGTTGTCTCATTTTTTTCTCCCCTTTATCCCCTCTGCCCTGCACCCCATCCCATCATCCCCACACCCCTTAGTTCATGTTTATGGGTTGTACATATCAGTTCTTGGGCTTCTCAATTTCCTATACTATTCTTAGCCTCCCCCTCTCTATTATTATTTTCTTTTGGTCACCATTTTCCCGCTACTACTTTCCCCAGCCCCGCACATCCCCATCTCCTACCCTAATAATACTGCCGTGAATGTTGATATACAGGTGTCTGTTTGTGTCTCTGCTTTTAACACTTTTGGGTGTATATCCAGAAGTAGAGTTACTGGATCATATGGTAATTCCATGTGATGGTAATTCTGTGTTTAATTTTTGAGAAACTGCTTTACTCTTTTCTGTAGCAGTTGCACTATTTTATATTCCCATCAGTAATACACAAGGGTTACAATTTCTCCATATCTTTGCCTTGATTTGGTTTACAGTGTACCTTTGCTTTTGGGCCGTAAAATGTTTTAAGTGTATTTTCTTTCTTTCTTTTTTTTTTTAAAGATTTTATTTATTTATTTACTTTTAGAGAGAGAGGAAGGGAGGGAGAAAGAGAGGAAGAGAATCATCAGTGTGTGGTTGCCTCTTGAGTGACCCCCCTACTGGCGGCCTGGCCCACAACCTAGGTGTGTACCCTGACTGGAGAATCGAACCGGTGACCCCGTGGTTCATAGGACAACACTTAATCCACTGAGCTACACCAACCAGGGCTAAATATATTTTCTTAAGACACTGTTTATCATAGTTTGTTTTCTAGTAGTTTTGGAAGTAACACATCCTCATGCTCTACTCTGAGTTCAGAACTGATAAAGAAATTTGTCTTCTAGTTGAATTTTAGTGAAAAATCCTCACAGGGATTAAAATTCTGGAGCCTTAGAAAGATTGCATTGCCAGGAACTTATGGTTACTATGTGTGTGTAACTTGGCTGTGAAGTCTCATATCCTAAGTACCTTCAGTTGGCTCAGGAGCAAGCTATTTGCTTTAATTTCTAGGCAGGAATAACTGATCTCTCAGGATTAGTTAGACAAGACAATTAAATGAGCTAGAATGACCTTTTTCCTTGAAAAAACACACTTGTTAACCTCTGAGACTGGAAATTTTATAAGTAGCTGGGGGAATTTTCATCTTCCTGTTGACTGACACATTATCTGTGTAACAGGTGCGAAAAGACATTCCTTGTTCAGATGGATAACAGACTAATAAAATTTATTGAGGGATAAAATATTGGTGGGATTACAGGCCTTGCAGAGAGGTTTTTGAAACTTTGCATCTTGTTTGCAGTTGTCATTCAGATTTGGAAATTTTGAAGTAAATCATATTCACTGTCTTCAGTATTGTTATAACTATGCTTTTCCTTGGTAAATTATGTTTTAATTTGAAGAAGTTTACTTTAGAAGCTTCTTATCATGTTATATGAACACTGTGCATAAATGGAGTGGTTTATACTTGCTTTCCAGTTTTTACCAGTTCTTCCTCCTTCAGTTCTTTTCTTTGCCCCAAGGTTCTTTTACTTTAATTGCATTGGATGTTTATGCAGTTAGAAAAAATGTTCATAAAGATTATATTGTTGAGTGCCTACTGTTTCTGGTCCTTTGATAACATGCCTTATGCTTTTACTCAGAAAATAACTGTGGTCAGAGTGTCATATAGCCTGTCTCACACAGTAAGGATATTGTGAAAGAAATCCTGGCTATCTGTGTAGCATGACCTTTCAGAATTGTTTTCTTTGCTGCAACCATCTCACTTAGCCTTTTGACTGCCACATGACAGAGGAAGTAGTATATAAAGGGCAACATAAATGACTGCCTTGTTGATCTCAATACAGTTTTCTTACATAAGAGCATGCTGAACAGCCACATACGTTATTAAGTGTCATTGTTTTGTTTATGTGGAGGATTGACTAGTTTTATGCATAATACAGAGTATATTTTCAGTCTCATTTTATAAATTTTATAATGTTTAAAATTTAAATAGAAAAACATTTATGACACGCTGAAAAAGGATCTAGATTTTTATTCAAAGTATTAAGAATTATTAGTAAGTGGAGATTATTATATGTAGTCATGAGTACAAATCCATCATTATTGTGGACAAAGATTTTAAGGCAACTTTGAGGTGTCTTCTTGCTGTTCCTGAGCAGTCAAAAGGGGCTTCTTTAAAACTGTGAAGGGACTTGGGGAACATAAGCACTGGCTTGATTTTATTTTATTTTTATTTTTTTAAAGGTTTAAAAAAAATCCTCACCCGAGGGTATGTTTATTGATGAGAGAGAGCGGGGGAGAGCGGGAGAGAGAAAGAGAAACTCAATGTGAGAGATTAGTCGGTTGCCTCCTGTACGTGCCCTGACTGGGGATTGAACCTGCAACCTAGGTATATGCTCTGACTGGGGATGGAACTTGCAGCCTTTTGGTGCATGGGATGACGCTCCAACCAACTGAGCACCTGACCAGGGTAGCACCAGCCTGGTTTTAAACTTTAATCTTATTTTCCACTAGTAACATAGTTGTATAATACATATATTTATTTATTCTTTGCTTAGCAAAGAGGACTTGTATTAGGCACTGTGCAGACCCCTGAAGATGAAAGAGTCTGTTTCTGTCATTCAGGATATTAGCAAGGGTGGCAGAAATAGAGTTTAGTAGGATCACAATTCCTTGCTCTAGGTGTTAATGCCACTTCCCTTCTAGAATCTAGAGATAAAGGCAAAGGTTATAAGGAGTACCAGTAGGGGCATGAGAATGGTCAGGATTCTTAGGTGAGAATAGTGCTGGTAGGTGACGGGAAAAAATCTGGAGCTTGGGTTTGGTTTTTCACCAACACTGAGGTCACAGGCAGATCAAAATTCAAATGGATTTCCATCAAATGGATTCTCCATGCCAGGTGCTGCCTAGGGCCTTTACATATATTATTACTATTCATCCATTTAAAAAAGTTGTGAAATTTAGCATATCCATAAGAGCACATGAAAACCTTAAATTTATAATTCGAATAGCATTAAAAAAATAAAACCTCTAGGTATAATAGGCAAGCCAATCATCTGTGCCTTCCTCTATCATATTTCCCTCCCTCTCCTGAAGATACTTTGCTGAATTATTTATTTCCTTGCTTTTTTTAATGTTGCCGCCTACATTTATATTTCTGAACAATATTTAACTTTGTATTCATACTTGAGTAAGTGGAATCTTACTGTATATATTTTTTTGTTTCTCTTAACATTGTAAGGATTATTCATGGTGATGTGTGTAGCTGTATTTTATTAATTTTTCATATTGTAAAATACCCAGTACAATTTATTGATCCATTCTATTAATGTCCATTTAGTTTATGTCTAGATTTTGGATATTGTGAAAAATTCCACATTGAATATTTATGTATATGTGACGTCCTTGGATAAGGATTTTACTAGTATATAAAATTAGTAATGGAATTTTTGATGCAAACTCTTTGGAAGAAGTTGAATTGGTTTATTCTCCCACCAGAGGTGATCTGTGAAATGTCATATAGCATTGTGCTTAATTTACATTTCCTTGGTGACTAATGAGGTTGAACATTTTTGTCCCCATATGTTTATGGGTGGGGTTTTTTTTTTTGGCCAGTGTGAAATTTCTTTTTAATATTTTGACCATTTTTGTATTGGGTTTGTGTTCTTTACATATTCATTTTCTCATTATAATTTGTAAAAATTATTGGATCAATTTCATTACCTGTTTAACACTCTTCATTGAGTTTCTTCATGTTTTTTGTATTAAGGGCAACGCTTTATATGGCCTACTGGAAGCTGGATCTTGCCAGCCTCTCCAATACCATTCTGCCTCTGTTCCTTATCTTTGAATTCCTCAAATTTTTACAGTTTCTTAGGTCTTGGCATATGTTTTTTCTCCCTTTGCCTAGCTAATTTCTTCTCTTCAAATTTGTGTTAAAATTCCTAGGAAGTTACTCTTGGCTTTACCTGCATCAAATTCACATACTTTGTACCTCTACACTTATTTTTGAAAAATATAGTAATTCTAGTCAGATGACTAGGCAAGAGCAGAAATCAATATGTTCATTTGTATCAGAGGATTAAAAAAATACATTGTGCAGTTCCGACCAGTGTGGCTCAGTTGAGCATCCTCCCAAAAAGTGGAGGATCGCTGGTTTATTCCCAGTCAGCACACATGCCTAGTTTGTGGGTTTGGTTCCTGGTTGGGGTGTGTGCAAGAGGCAACCGATTGATGTTTCTCACATTGATGTTTCTTTCTCTTTGTGTCTCCCTTTCCCTCTCAAAAATAAATAAATAAAACCTTAAAAAATTGCACTATGCAATGTGATAAACATGGATGAAAACTGTTAAGTTTAAATAGGAGAGAATAATGGTACTCTCATTAATGTTGTCTTCTGTTTTCTCTTTGGATGGAGAGAAGTGATAAGGAAAACACAGTGGTAGAGTTGGCCAAGCAGTGGAGTGAATGAGACTGAGCAGGATATGTGGGTTTTAATCAGGGCCTTAGAGCTACTTAAACCAGCGATTTTCAACCTCTTTCATCTCATGGCACAGATAAACTAATTACTAAACTTCTGCAGCACACCAAAAAATATATCTTTTGCTTATTTAAAAAAAATAGATAGAATTTTGATTTATAAGAATTAGTAATTACCTACCTTTTTTACTCCAAAGTGATTTTTTAAAAAAACAGGTGCCTCTATTTGTATATAGGATTCTGTTACCAAGGAGTTCTGTTACCAAGAATTAACCAGGCAGATGCAACCTTTTTATGCACTGTAACCAATAAGATGCAACTCTTATTATATGAACTATATTTTTATGGTTCAAGACAGGGCATTCACACTGGATGGCTATTATTTTGTTGACTGTTGTAATTTTTAAATTTGACACTCTAAGGGAAAAGAGGTCAGTGCCCCTGACTAAATAGTCAGGTATTGCATGTTTTAAAAATTCTTATGGTACACCCATTGAAAATCGCTGACCTAAACTATGTATTTTACTAAATTAGTGTAGCCCAAATTGCTGTAGCAGACTGAAAATGAATAATGACTCAAACAAAATAGATGTTTATTTCTTACTCATGGAACAGTCTAAAGTGGATTGTTCTTTGGCGGGTGGGTTCCCTTCCAGGTGGTTTCTTCTGTCTTAGGTCTTTTCATTCTTTATGACCAGTGGAAGAGAAAAGAGAAGGTATAGGCAACACGCTAACATTCTTCAAGGACCTCACCTGAAGTGGTAATTCCATTCAACATTTCCACTGGAGAGAACTTAGTACATGACTATTTCTTACTGCTCAGGAGGTTAACATACGTAGTCTGCCACGTGCCCAGCCACAGTCCACTTACTGTGGGAGGAGAAAAACCACCTCTGTCACAGTTGCCCTGGTAATCTTATTTCTGTATATTCCAGGTCTTAAGATATAAAATAAGGGTTCTGTACTTAGAAAATTTATAATATATACACCCTTCTTCCTTAGAGATTAAATTTAAAAAGCACAATGAAAGTGTTTCTGTTGTCTCGATTTGCCTTGTTCAGTGCAATTTTGAAGGAATATGAGATGCTAAAGCTGTTTTTCATCATTATTGACTCCTTATTATCACAATCAGACTACTCACAGCTCTAACTTTATCTGGACCCTGGGTACAAACTGTACCATGAATGGAAGCTTACTATATGAGACGAAATGATTCTGATGTTGTTTGTGCAAAGTTGTAAGCAAATGTATTAATTTTTAAATACTAAAATAAGAACCCGTTTAAATATTCTATATTTTTTTGGGGAAATACATGAACTTTCAATATATTTATAAACAACTAATTAAGGAAGCTGACTATAGCTTGTATCAGTTTATTCATAAATTTGAACTTTAAGTTCCAGCAGTTAGGATTTCAAGGAAACTGCCTTAATAGTTGTTTTTGTAACTGCAGTTTTATAGATCGAAGTTGGATAATGGAAGTTTCATTTTTATATGAAGTCATTAAAAAAAACTCATTTACTGTATACCTCCTTTTTGTAGGGAAATGACAGCATTAAGATTATCAAAGAGATAATCAAAGGTAATTTAATTTTAGCTATTAGTTCTTAGTTCCATTTTTTAATTGTATTTTTTTCCCATTACCATTCATCACCTTTAAATCCTCTTCTACCTCCACTCCTCCAACAATCACCACGCTGTTGTCCATGTCCATGAGTCCTTTTACCTTTTTAGCTCAATCTCTCCACCCCCGACCCCCACCTCCAGAGATGTCAACTTGCTCTCTCTGAGACCGTCTCTCTCTATTTTGATTGTTAGTTCAGTTTGTTCGTTAGATTCCTCATATGAATGAAATCATATGGTATTCGTCTTCCTTTGACTGGCATATTGTTTGATTTCAATAGGTTTTGGTTTGAGTGTTCTAATTTCAGAGGTTAACGTGTTTGCAAATATACGGAATCTATTTATATGTAAGAAGAAAATATCTCTTATGAGAAATGCCCTTGAGAAAAAAAAAATATTTAAGTTAATGCATGTGTGTGTATATATATATTTTTAAAGAAACAAATGAATTAACTCTTGGCTATAGTAGTTGCATAATTCAGTCTTGTAATGTAATAGATCATGTTTCAATTATTGATTGCTTCAAACAAACCACCCCAAAACTTACTGATGTGAAACATCCATTTCGTTATACCCTTGTTCTGTGGTCAGGAATTTAGTCAAGGCATAGCTTGTTTCTGGTCCATGATATCTGGGACTCAGGTGGAGAAGCTCAAAATCTGAAGGCTTGAGCCATGAAGTCCTCTTAACTGAAGTCTGGCTGTTGGTGCTAGTAGTCAGTTGGGATTGGTCAGAATACTCACACATGGCTCTTAAAATGAGCATTTCACAAGCTGGTGTCTTAAGAGATAGTATATGGAAGCTGTAGTTTCTAAATCTGGGTCCGGAAACTAGAAGAGCATTATCTCTGCTTTATGCGTTTGGTCAGACTTTCACAGAGCTCAGTACTAGGGGAGAGACAATAGGCCTCACTTCCTAATAGGAGGAATATAAAATGATTTGGGACCTGTTTTAAAATCATTCTAGGTCATTAGGCAAAACTATTTTCTTTCCCCCCCCTTTTTTTTAAAACCTTTCCTAAGGACATTCTTTTCATTGCTTTTAGAGGTGGAAGGAGGGAGAGAGAAAGGGAGAGAGAGAAATGTTGATGTGAGAGAGAAACATGGATTAACATGCTCTGACTGGGGATCGAACCTGTGACCTTTTGGTTATAGGATGATGCTCCAACCAACTGAGTCACACTAGACAGGGCAACATGATATACTATACAGAAAACCCTGAAGAGTTTACCACAAAACTATTAGAATAAATGAATTCAGTGAAGTTGGAGGATATAAAAATCAATGTACAAAAACATTTTGCATTTTTATACACTACTAATGAACTGTCAGAAAGAGAAATTAAGAAAACAGTTTCATTTATAATTGCATCAAAAAGGAAAAAATAAATTTAATAAATTTCCCTGGTAATAAATTTAACCAAGGAAGTAATAAATTTAATAAATTTCCCTGGTAATAAATTTAACCAAGGAAAGAACTGCACATTGAAAACTGTAAGACATTGAAGAAAAAACAAAAAACTGAGGAAGACATAAGTAAATGGAAAGATATTTTATGCACATTGGTTGGAAGAATTAACATTTTGGACTGTCCATATTTCCCAAAGTAATCTGTAGATTCAGTTCAATCTGTAGATTTGATTTGATTTAATTATCAAAATCCCGATGACATTTTTCACAGAAATAGAACATTTAGTTTTTGTATGGAAACACAAAATACCCTAATAGCCAACACAATCTTGAGAAAGGACAAAGCTGGTGGCACCATATTTCTGGTTTCAAACTATATTACAAAGCTATAGTAAATAAAACAGTATGGTATTGGCATAAATACAGACGCGTGGATCAATGGGACAGAATAGAGAGCCCAGAAATAAATCCGTGAATATATGTTCAATTAATTTATGACAGAGGAGCCACGAATATACAATGGGGAAAAGACAGTTTTTTAAATAAATGGTGTTGGGAAAACTGGACTACTATCTTTTTTTTTTTAATTAAGATTTTATTTATTTATTTATTTTTAGACAGAGGAGAAGGGAACGAGAAAAGAGAGGGAGAGAAACATAATGTGTGGTTGCCTCTCACACTCCCACTACTGGGGACCTGGCCTGCAGCCCAGACATGTGCCCTGACTGGGGAATCAAACCGGCGACCCTTTGGTTCTCAGACCGACACTCATTCCACTGAGCTACACCAGCTGGGGCTGGACTACTATCTTATATCACATACAAAAATTAATTCAAAATGGATTAAAGACTTGAATGACAGACCTGAAACTATAACACTCCTAGACGAAAACATAGAGGGTAGGCTCCTTGACATTGGTTTTGGCAGTGATTTTTTGGATCTGACTCCAAAAGCAAAGACAACAAAAACAAATATGAACAAATAGGGCTACATCAAACTACAAAGCTTCTGGACAGTGAGTGAACCATCAACAAAATGAACAGGCAGCTTTCCGAATGGGAGAAAATATTTGCAAGTCATATATTTGATGAAGGGTTAATATCCAAAATATATAAATCACAGCCCTGACTGGTATGGCTCAGTGGGTTGGACATCATCCCACAAACCAAAAGTTGGCCAGTTGGATTCCCTGTCAGAGCACATGCCTGGGTTGTTTACCAGGTCCCCAGTTGCGTGTGTAGGAGAGGCAACCAATTATTGTTTCTCTCACATATCGGTGTTTCTGTCCCCCTCCCTTCCCCTCTCTCTAAAAATAAATAAAATCTTTTTAGAACTCCCAAATATATAAAGAACACATACAGCCAAATAGCCCCCCCCCCAAAAAAAAAACCAAAAAACAAAAAAACCCCCAGGAAAAAACACCCCAAACAATTTGATTATAAAATGGACAGAGGATCTGAATAGACATTTTTCCAAAGAAGACATACAGATGACCAACGGGGACATGAAAAGGTGCTTAACATCACTAATTATTAAGGAAATGCAAATTAAAACCACAGTGAGATTACACCTCACCCCTTTAGAATGGGTGTTTTCAAAAAGAGAAGAAATGACAAGTGTTGGTGAGGGTGTAGAAAAGGGACTCCTTTTATACAGGTGATGGGAATGTAAATTGGTATAGCCACTATGGAATACAGTAAAAGAACTACCATATGATCCTGCAGTGCTACTTCTGGATATTTATTCAAAGAAATGAAAACACTAATTTGGAAAGGTATCTGCATGCTCATGTTCATTGAAGCATTATTTACAATAACAAGACATGTTAACAACCTAAGCGGATAAAGATAATAAATATAGTGGGTATTATCCATCCATAAAAAGGATATTTTTGTCATTTGTGACAACATGGATGGGACCTTCAGGGCATTATGCTAAGTGAAATAAGTCAGACAGTGAAAGACAAATACTGTATGATCTCACTTATACAGGGGTAACCAAAAGTAGGTTTACAATTGTAATACTGATAAATAATACAATCATTAATAAATAATACAAGAATAAACTGTTTCACATACTCATAACTTGTAAACCTACTTTTGACAACCTCTGTCTATGGAACTTAAAACAAAAACAAAAAAACCCAAGAAAATAAAGTTGAACTCGTAGATGTAACATTTGGTGGTTGCCAGAGGTAGGGGATTAGAGGTTGGCAAAATGGGTGAAAGGGTTCAAAAGGTACAACCTTTCAGTTATAAATAAGTTATTGGGGTGTAACATACAGCATGGTGACTATAGTTAAAACACTATATTGTATATTTGGAAGTGTTGAGAAAGTAGATCTTAAAAGTTTTCATTACAAAAAAATTGTGCTGATTTAAAAATAATGTATTTGAAGTTTTGAAAATGATATATTATATTTACTACAAGGAAATGTTATAAATTAAATATGGGACATTATCCAGAAGCTGAATTTGAAGCATAAATACAGATTTCAGATCTTTTGGGAACTTAGACCTAGTGAACTGTTATGAATTATTATATTCCAAACCAGTGGTTTTCAGCTGGTATACCACAAGAATTTTTAAAACATGTCATACCTGAGTATTTAGTCATGGGCACTGACCTCTTTTCTCTTAGCTTGTCAAATTAAAAAATGACAGCAGCCAACGCAATAGCTATGCAGTGGGAATGTACTATCCCGAACCATAAATATAAGGAGCGACCCCAGAAAAAGCAAAATTATCTTCTGGAGGGCAGGCCTGTTGTAGTACAGGCTTCCCCCACTCTAGGTGAGTGTTCTAGGAACACATCTGTATCAGTGTACCAGCTGGCGTTGTTGTGAGAGGCTACATTCAGCTTTAGTGAGTTTTTTTTTAAGACTCTTTCAGTGCATTCGTTCATTTCATGATAGATGATTTACAAGCACATTTGCCCATACCATGCCAAGTATTGAGCCATTTTTGACCAAAAACAGCATGAACCCCATGCCCCACCCTCCCTCCTGATCTCACCCTGAGTGACTTTTTTTGTTTCCCCAATGAAAAAAGTCCTCAAAAGGAAACATTTTGCTGATGTGGAAGCTGTGAAACAAAAAAACCGCAGAAGCACTAAAAAGCATCAAAATTGACAAGTTCAAAAACTGTTTTGAACAGCGGAAAAAAGGCCTCTATAGGTATATTGCATCAAATGGAGAGGTGACTGAAGTTTAAACATGTAAGAATAAATACACAAACTTTTAATAAATTAATCCTGGTTTTTTGGGGCTCCTCTAATAGGTCATATAATAGAGTTGCATCTTATTGGTCACACTGCATAATGAGGTTGCATCTGATTGGTTAATTCTTGGTACCAGAAACCCTTATATACAAGTATAGGCACCTGGTTTTTTAAAAAGTCACTTTGGCCCTGGCTGGTGTTGCTTAGTGGGTCGAACGCCTGCTTAGTGGGTCAAACGCCGGCCTAAGAACCAATAGGTTGACTGTTCTATTCCCAGTCAGGGCATATGCCTGGGTTGTGGCTAGTTTGGGGGTGTGCAAGAGGCATCTGATAGATGTTTGTCTCGCACATTGAGTGTTTCTTCCCTTTCTCCCTCCCTTCCCTTCTCTCTAAAAAATAAATAAAATCTTTTAAAAAAGAGTCACTTTGGAACAAAAAAGGTAGGTATAATGTTTTGGGGTTTTTTTTTGGTAAATCATGCAAAATTATATTTATTTTTTGTCAGATCAGCAAAAGCTACATTTTTTGGTGTGTTACAGATTTTCAGTAATTAGTTTATGTGTGCCATGAGATGAAAGAGGTTGTAAATCATTGCCCCAAACCATATAGCTCCCAGTACTTTCTTGTGTGCACTGGTCATGATGGGCTGGGCAGTTAGGCAGTGGGGGTGGTTTCATGGCTGTGATACTGTGGTGCTGCCTCAACTTTTCAGGTCAGGTCTCCTGAACCCTAGACACTACCTTCCAAACCTTTTCATGAAATTCAAGTAGTTATTTCATAGATCCCTGTTGCAGTATTTTACCCTCCTTTCCTGTGGTTGAGGTTCTGTGGGAGTGAGGTGGAAAGCACTATCACTGGTCGTGTAAGCCTTCGCTACCTTTCTCTGTTTTATTCCTCTCATAGAAGTCTTAAGAAGCATCATCTGAATAAACAAAACAGTCGTACCCACTGCTTATCTTCTCAGCTGACCTAAGTGTTCTGGTGCAGACTGGGTTGTAAACTGCTCCATGTTTTATTTTTATAATCCCATCTTTTCCTAACCAAGTTGTGATACGGTACCTTAAACAGAGTGAGTACTTAAATATTTATTTTGACTTGAAGTCCAATCATTTTTTTTTTCTTCCTCTCTTGATCAAGGCCTTCCACTGAGATGACACTGTCAGCCAGCCTCTCACTGTGTCCTCTAGAGAGAATCATTAGTGAAAGAAGAGCTGGCACCAGGGACAAATCTCCCTTCAATTTTCCCTACTTTTTGTTGTTGTTGTTGTTGTTAAATTCTCAGTTTATGTCAGTAGTGAAGGGGGTATAAAAGTTACACACAGAAGCATTTGTCATTCATGGCTGCATTGCTTAGGAGGAAAATTGGTCTCCAAGTAAAAGCTTTACAACAGGCAGACAAATATTTGCATAGACCAACTTAAACCAGGATGCAAAGGAGTAATCCTGAAATGGCTTGGGAGAAATGCCAGTTAGTTTTTTAGGATGCCCTGTTAATTTTTATGTATTATAACTTATTTTTAAAACGACAGCAGGCAGAAGTAACTAAAAGGTTCAGAGTCTGGAATAGTGCTTTTTCTACAGCTGTAAGCTACTTAAAATTCTTCTCATGTTACTGTTTGCCATCCAGATGGCTTTCTGGCACTGGTTCAGTTCCTAGATGTGAAGGCTGTTGGTTATTTACTCACCAGCATCACCACAGTCTTGTACAATTTGACTCATGACTCACACTCACAGCACTTACATGTGGGTACTCTGTGCTGTACAGTCATTCCTGATTGTCATATCACTTGTTATATGTAAGTACCAGAATTGATTGGACACCATTTCTGGGATGAAGATTTATTAACAATCAGAAAAACACCCTGGTTAGCCTGTTGGATCCATTGCCACTGGATTTAGAAACAGAAACAGATAGTCATCCAGACAATGAAACTTTTGTCAGAAGTATGCGCACGATAGGTGCAAAAGTGTATCCACTTTTTTACTCTTAATGAAAATGATTAAAAAGCAAAAAAGGACTTACCACTAAAGTCAGTGTTGTGGTAAGAGGCTAGGGAGGGAGAAGGGTTTGCTATCTGGAAGGAACACCCTGCAGATGGTGGCAGTGTTTATTTCTGACCTGAGCTGTGTTTTTCTTTATACTAGGTGCTCGCTTTTCAATAATTCATTGGGTACTTTTTTGTTTATGTGTTATTTTAAATTAAATATATATAAAAGTAGAAAACACTTGTCCATTATGTAGGCAAATTTTCTTCAATATTTTGTACTAGAATTGTCCTGTTAATTTTATCTATTTAGGAAAATAATCACTTTTGCCCTAAAACATGGTTATGGTCAACTAGTACTTGAACTAGGCCTAACAAGTAGTTCCCCTGTCCCCAATACTATTCATTTGGGCTTCAGGGAGAGAAGAGACAGGTTGAGGAGAGAATGAAGTGGGGATGAAATATATCTTCCTTGGAAATATATGTCCAATTAGAATAATTATCTTTTGTTGTTGTTGTTCTTAAGCATGATCTGACATTTAGATTAGAAGAGAAGAGGGCAGACTGAAAACCGGAACACTGAAACTATTAATTAGCATTACTTAATAAAAAGTTAAATATTCCAACTCAAGTTAACTCATTTAAAATGGAGTATTTTAGAGGCTAGCTGTATAATTTGCAATAGTGGGGTGATATATGAACTTTTATTTTTTATAATCCTTCTAGGAAGATTATTAACATTTTTAAGATCTGGTAACCTGATTAAAAAATTCTTCATCAGCCCATTTGGTCAGAAGAAATGATACCAATAATTTTGTTATGTACCTTTGTTATGGATTATACAGGGATTGGCAAAGTGGGTTTACAGTTCATATGGAAAAAGACATGCAGGTTATAATTATTACAGTAGCTTTAATAACTGTTACATACTCACAACTGTAAACCTACTTTTGCCTATCCCTGTATAGCTTAGTTTCTATTTATATTTTACAAGTCATTATATAAATAATAAATATTATTAAAAAGTTGGGAATATGGGAGTTATTTTAAATTGTCTTTTAACTAGGCAGTGCTCACTTGTATGGCTTGTTTGAAACATTATTTGTTCAGAGATTATCAGTGGAGCCAGAAAAAAGGTAGGGTAAAAAGGTAGTAATAAAAACATAGAGCACTCTATGGTTTGATGTTTCCCAAGCATTTTGAGATTCATTGCATTTCTAAATCTCTCCTAAAGTATTAGACTACTGGTGAAATTTTGCTGCTGTGGGTGATCAAGATTTTATTTGGGAAAAAGATTATCTAGGCATCTTCAGTGTGAAAAACTGGATTGCTGTCCTCAGACCATGGAGAGACTCTAGGCCTCTGGAATTATCCTTGACTGGTTTTGATTTTGGAGGGCCTAAATCCTTACCACATAAAAATCCTCAATGGAAAAAGACACCTTACCAATTAGAAATGAAAAACACTGACACTCCAAAATCAGCAGTGGAAAACAAAAATTAATTTAAAAAAGGAGGTGTTTTATTTGAATACTGAATACTTTGTTACTGCGTAGGGTATAGTGAGAATTGTTTAAAGGAAATAGTAATGGTAACTATAATTAAAATGGAAAAATATAATTTCTAGTATAAGACAAATGACATATAGCTACTCTAGCAGCCTGTGAAGTCCACTTAAGGCATTCTGTTATTCGATAAGCCGTAGTTTATGTCAGATGAATATTTAGAATTAGAATGTATTTGGAATATTTCTTTATTGGAAAATAGGATTTTGTTACTAAGTGTCTTTTAGAGTTTTATATGCTCTATTTTATTACAATGAGAATTATATTCAAAGCAAATATTCTTTAAGATACTGAATTCCTCAGTTTATTACATAGTAAATTTTAACATATTGAAAGTTACAAAGCCTAAGATAAACAAACAAAAGGTCAATAACTCAGAGTTCTAACATTTGCACAAATTATTCATTACAAAATGCAAAAAGACTATTGATATTTAAGTAGAGTGATTTCTAACCTATACATTATACTAGTGTGACCAAAAACTTAAAAGTACTGATTCCAGTAAATATTTAAAAAATTTGTTATTACAGGTAATTAGAGAAACACAGATTAACTGAAGAACTCTTTTGCCTTTAGATGATTAAGATTAAAAAGCTCTATTACAGTCCTGTTAATGGATACTATATAACCATTAATGTAGTGGGGATAAAAAATGGTAAAACTTTCCTAGAAAATTTGGTAGTATGTATAAAGAACCTTAAAGAAGTTTTGATACCAGTGATTCTAAACCCTGTTAGACCAACCCCCCGCCCCTGTTTTCATAGTATGTTTTGTAATACTTGTAGTACTATATTGAAATGAAACTTATAGATAATATAATCTACCTATGCATGTAATAACAAAAACACAGTGCTTTAAACTGTAATATAAAAAAAGATAATTTGTGATAAAATGTAGTACACATTGCAATATGTAAATACTCAGGCATAACTGTAGTAGACCATAGTCAGATGCTTAAATCAGTACTTAGATTACTGCGAGGCACTGGCTACAGATAGAGATTGACTCATGGATGTTGTGTTGGCATCTTAAATTCCGTGAGTAGTACATATAGCTTGCCATTTCTGATTTTATATCAAGGGTCAGAAAATAACAAACTAAATGAGAGTCCTAACTCTAGTTGCATGGCTTTTCATTCATAAACAGAAGTCATTGAGCATTTTTCCCTCAGGACCTCATGATAAACAGTCCAGGGGGTTTGGCCTTCATAAAGCAGAATTTCTACTGATACAACTTGCATGGTGGGAATTGCTCTGACATACTGTATGCCATTGATACTATGCAATACCCAGTGTTGTAATTTGTAAAGGAGTTTTGGAGTAGCTCATTCTGCTTTCTCTCTGTTCGCTGTCATTGTTTATCATGGCTTTGGAACCTTTTAAGTAGTTGTGTAAGTTGAATTTGTTTTGCCACGGGAATATAACTTTGAATTTTGCCTCTCTAATTTTGGTTTCTTTGAACTGTTCTGAACCATAGATCCTGAAATAAAAGATGCAATCACAATAGTAACAAGAAATATTTAATAAACGTGAACTCTATATCAAAATGTGAACTCTATATCACATTAATAAATGTGAACTCTATATCAAAAAAAAAATATTTGCTGAGGCTGGAAACATCACATTAGCTAACAAATGAATAACACAGAATAACAAATGCTAACACAGAACTGTTTTTGTGAGATTCCTATAGAAACTGTAATCAATTTTGGGAAATACATGCAAGCAAACCACCTGGTAGTTCACTAGAGACAACCATTTTTTTTTAAGGTTAAAAATATTTTATTTATTAATTTTTAGACAGAGGGGCAGGGAGGGAGAAAGAGAGGGAGAGAAACGTCAGTGTGTGGTTGCCTCTCGCATATCTTCAGCTGTGGACCCAGCCTGCAACCCAGGCATGTGCCCTGGCTGGGAATTGAACCAGCAACCCTTTGGTTTGCAGGTCTTTGCTCAGTCCACTGAGCCATACCAGCCAGGGCTGTTCTAATTTCTTTCACACCATACAAGCAGGGCGGATTGTATGCTGTGAAGAGTAAGAATGGGTGTTCCTTTCATTGGAAAGAAATAGGTCTTATTGTAAATTAATCTTAGTCATCAATTATTGAGTGCCTTTTATATGTCAAGTGCTGTGCAAGGTGCTTTTCTGTGTTGCTATTTTATTCTTAACACTAACTCTGCAAGGTGGATATTATTACTATCCTTATTCATAAACTAGGAAACTGAAAATCAGAGAGGGTTTAAGTTATCCAAGGTGAACAACAAAATATATAGGTGAAACCATGTTATGTAGAGGGTCTTCTAGTGTTTGAATAATAAAATCTCTATGCCTTGTAGTAGATTAAAGGAAATGATAGAATGAAAAGTTAAATACTTAATGACTAGTTTGTAAAATTAGATCTTATTTTAACCTTTCCAAGTTAGAAAAAATAACATTTATGTACTGGATAATTTATACTGGATAAGTTTATCTGAGATAATTCCTTTATTGAATTTGAAATTTATATTTTGGAGCTTGTCTTTTAAGATCCAAAAACAATAATATGTTGTTTTTCTTTTTCGAGGGGAAACTTCAGTAACGATATATGTTTTATTTAAATTTGTACTATTTTAGTTTTAGACATATGTTTTCCTATTTAGGATATTTACTGTGATGGGTACTAGCTGTTTGTGCATTACAGACTGCATGTTTTAAAAAGGAGAAATTTCTTAAGCAAGACAGGAGCTAGTCACAGAGGTCATTTTGCTATATTAAGTATATGTGCGGTGGTTTTAAAAAATTGCTCTACATTCATGGACTTTGAAATAAATCTGGCTTATAATAAATAGATTTGTTTTGTAGAGGTTTACTAAGTATTTATAAATGTAACCTATTTATAGTTAGGTTAAATACTAGGAATTTAAATCTGTAGTTTATAAGTACTAATGAGCACAAACATATTAAGAATAGATTGTCTAGCTCTAACCTGAGTTCTTCCTTTGGACTATTCAAAGTGTCCTGAAAATAGAACTTTTAAAAAAGTATATAAGCTGTATGCCCTCATTAATGAAACATTGAAAAAGGAAATACTTATTTATAGTTACTTTTGAACTCTATTAATGTATTTCCTTGCAGCCTTAATTTCTATGCATTAGGCTGTACTCATGGTTTTTATCCTTTTTACAGTAATCAGAATTTAATTATACTTTTGTACTGTTTTATATTTTACTGCTTTCATATCATTTATAAATACTTCTATAGTATACACACTTGACAAACTTCAGTTAAATGACTGCTTAATAGGCCATCAAGTGGCTATATCATTGTTTATCTAAATATTGCTTCATGTTTGGACAGTTTATTTGCAAATTTCTTATATTTGCATATTTTGCTCTGTGCATAAAATTTTTCTGTAACCAAGTTTTTAATTACATAAACTGTAGAATCGGAATTACCAGGTTAATAGATATAAAATACTTAAAGGACCAGAGCCTATTTGCAAATATTTTCTTTATTTAAAAAAAAAAAAATTTATTTATTTATTTTAGAGACATAGGAAGGGAGGGAGAGATGGAGAGAAACTTTGATGTACAAGAGGGATATCTATCTGTTGCCTCTTGTAGGGGCCCCAACTGGGGACCTGTCCATTTGGAGCCCTGGCCTGCAACCCACGCATGTACCCTGACTGGGAATCAAACCAGTGACCCTTCAGTTCACAGGCTGGTGCTCAGTCCACTGAGCCATACCAGCCAGGGCTGCAGATATTTTCTAAAAATAGTTTAGAGTGCCACCTTCTATCTGAGAATATAAGTGAATATGTTTTAGTAATTATTCTTTAGTAATTTCTAGAATTACTTTAGAGATATTTCTTGCATCGAATTGCAATGATTTGGATCAAATAACTGTCTTATAAAATGAAGTTCTACACTGTTCAATTTTTCATTGCTCAATATAGTGCTTACTTCACTGTAAGGAAATCAACAATTAAGGCCAATTTGTTGTCTTTGAACAATTGGGACAGGAGGACTTAAGCCCAGATGAATCAAGATCCCATCACTTAAATTGTCTCTGAACCCTAAAAGTTAAAATAGTAAGTGTAGTGCAGTGCTCATCATCAGTGCATGGCCCCTTCCAGTACTAATGTTCTGTTCTTTTATGAACATGCACTTTTCTTCCAGCTATATCATATAACAGGAAAGAGAAATACTTGGTAAAAATACTGTTGCATTTAACTTTATTAAAATTCCCTTTCAATCCCTCTAAATATTTCTTCCATGATTTTCCAAAGCAGTTTCTGATTGAACTTATTCATCTATATAACTAGTTTATGTTGGTTTCTGCTTGTCATTTAACTTGAGGAAGTAAAATCCAGTGGCTCTACCTGGCACTTGCCAGGGATGCTGAGGACATTTAAACAGCTTTCCTGGCGTTCTGCCAGTGAACAATTGACAGGATATGGGTTTGTAATTACAGTTTAAGGGTTTAGTTGAGCTAATTGTCACTGCTGAAGTTCTGGTGCTCTCTTAAAACTTCTTTGAAAAGTTTTCATAGTTGTTTCCTGATTATCTTCAGCCTTGGATCATTTGTGTAGGTGCTCAAACAAGAGTGATATGAGACTGAGGATCTTGCTGGGCTAGGTAACCCTGTGAGGAACATTTCCTTTAAAGGGGGAAAGAAAAATAAGGAAAAAGAATTTAAAAGTATACTAATTGCTTTGGGGGGGGGGGATTCTTTTGGCCCTGGCTCTACCTCTGTTTCATCTAGATAATTTACTTAATCTCTGTGGGCCTTAATTTTCTTATTTTTAAAATGGGAAGAGTTTGTAATAACTAACTAAGTCACCTACCCTGTAACCTGAAACTCTGTGTTATTTCACAGACTGGACTTGTGTGTGTGGTGTACCTTATAAAATTAGGATGACATAGGAAAATAGGAACCAGAACACATATATTTTATTTTCAGCTATGTAACAATAATTTGCTTTCTGCAGAATATCTCTACAAAAGATTATCTCGTAGCAGTTGGTTTGTTACCTCATTTGTTCAGCAGCTGTGTCACAGTTTTAGGTATGACAAAGACCATGTCATTTTAATTACAATATAGCACATCGTGTGAGTACCGCCCCTCTCTCAATACTTAGTGTTATGCGTGAAGCTCTGAATAGCTACTAGTTATCCTGTGGTTTTAGTTGGACCACCCCATTGGCAAGTTGATTTACAACTTGCTTTCCATTGCTTTAATCAGTTGAGGGGGTTAAAGTTGTTGTTTTTTTGACTTAGAGGGTCTTTTGCACTTCAAGAATTAGTCTAAGACAACATAGGGTAAATACATGAAACACCATTGATTGGCAAGTAGAAATGTATGCAAAGTTATGTTCTTCATGCTATTTTAAATACAGGCTATAATTAGGTCTGGATAAATAGTGCGAAGAGCCCATTACTGCTTTGAGATATAGTAGGAATTATCCTAGAGCATTGGTTCTGAAGTTGGATAGTATGAACACTCTCCATAAGATGCTTTGGAAATTTGTGGGGAGTGATTTTGTTGTGCTTGTTGAGGCCGTGATTGAGGGAGGTTCTACTATTGCAAGGGACCGTTGGACATCCTGCAATGTGTAGAACAGTTATTTACCCCCTAGGGGAGTTTGCCTCTATGGGGCAAGATAGTGGATAGAAGGGAGCAGTTGGGAGAACTTCTGGGATACAGAGCAGTCTTGAACAAAAAAGTATCTCACGTATAACGCAATTTTTGAATGTTGTTCTAGATACTCATGTAGGTAAAAAATCTCTTTATTTGTCTGATCATAGATCTGAATTCTATATTAAATAAAAATATAATACCAAGTAATTTTATAATGATTTTTCTACATTGGTTTTGAAAGATACAGATTTGGAATATATAGATTTGTAAAAATCTGTTGTACTAGGGGCATTTGTGGTATTTGATCATTAGTACAACACACTTGGGTCAGTCTGCATTTATAGTTGCCATATCCCATGTGCAGAGATGTAGAACTCTGACTACCTCTTTAAGCATTGGTATGACCATGTCCAGGTATCCACATACTCAGTTATACATTATTATTATTACATTATTTTCTTATTTCTCCTTTTTAGTATAGTTAGAACATTTTTTAGGTTTATTTTCGAATTAAGTAAATATGTTGTATGTAAGTTAATAATTTCATTTCAGATTTTAAAGTGTTTATAAAATATTTGTTTAAAAAGAATATTGAATATGAGAGGATCAAAAACCATTCTTTTACTGTGATGTACACCTGAAACTAATACTAAATGATATTGAATGTAAACTTTAACTGAAAAAATTAAAAACTGAAACAAAATAAATTCTTCTAGATAATATTCAGCTTGAAGTACTTGAAAGCTTTCAGAATTTGTTTAATAAAATTGCTTTTATTAAAGGGACACATATGTACTACCAATATGTCAGGTTGTAATTATATACTGTATGTCTCCCTGAAGTGTTTACAAAGTCTGACAACCAGTCTAACTTAGTTATTAGTAAACTACTAATATAAAAATATCAAGGTACAATTTTACGTACCTGGGCATAACTGTATAGTATTCCCTTTGATAATTTATTTCTGGTGGACAAAAACATTTCTAGATCTCTTATTTAAACAGTACTCCTTCATAAGCATCTTCAATATTTTGCTGAATCATCAGAATCCTTCTAAATCATTGATATTTTGAACGTAAGAATTTTGTCCTTGAAATTAAAGATAGGGGAATTGATTTTGGAGATTGGTGTGATGTTCTTTAGTAAGTACAGAGGAAAGGATGGTTAGCTGTAAAGCTGAAGGATTAAACTTTTTTTTCTGATGCCTTTTGAGATAGGCAAAAAATGCTTGATTTTTGCAACTTATATTGCCAGTTATTAAGTGTTCAAGACATTTTAATTGTGAAATATAGCATAGATATAAAAAAGTACACAAAACATAATATAGAGCTTAGTGAGTTTTTCTGAAGTGAAATTCTATATTCTTTTTCTCTGTATTAAAAATAATGGTTAGGAATGCCCCAGTCAGTCTGAATTTACTAGAAGATACCATTTTATGGGAATAAGCAGTTCTGTAGTCAGTTGGAAATACATTGTTTTTGGAAATTTCTAGTAATGTTACTGTGATTACAACACAGTTGGAGTATAGTACTTCAGTTATAGGTGGGACCTATTTTAAGTTCCTATTCATGTGACAGGAGTTTACGATTGGAGACAAGGTGGTCTTAGGCAAAGGTTGATCTGCTACAACTAATGATGCAATCAGAATTCTGTATGTTTGTTAATATTTTTCTATTTTACTCTTATATGGAAAGATATATTTATTATAAAATGTAGACTGAGGTTTTATAAAGCCATATGCAAATAGATTTAAATGATATCTGACTTAAATTATTTCAATTTTTTAAATATAAGGAGTTCTAGGAGATCTAGGTGTGTGTGATATTTTACCTATGTATAGTAAAACATTACCTTGGGTTCACGTAAAGGTGTTACAACCTTTGGAGGCTATTTATGATATTTCTTAGACTAGGACTGAAAGACTAGACTGAAGGCCACAAAATTTTTCCTGTCAAGCATGATTTAAATCGTATTTTTAATTATCTAGTATAATTGTTCTAGTGAATTCCATAGAATTTTTGCATTCATTCACTCATTCAGCCATAAGTAAATATTTTTTGAGAGCTTCCTGTGTCAACAACCAAAGATAAAGAGCTGGAAATAATAGGAGGTTGGGAGCTCAGTATTAGCGATGAACTTCAATATGGTGTGCTCCTTCTCTGACACAGGTATGCCCCGGTGCTTGGGTGCACAGGAGGAATATTAGGGAAGGATTCCAAGAGTCTGAAAGAGTAAGCGTTAGTTAGGAGATAGGTAAATGAGGATATTCTAGGCAGTGGGGATGATATGTTTAAGGTAGGAAGCAGGAGATACTATGGGATGTGCTGACAAGTATCAGTGGTACAGTTTGGCTGGATTAAGGATAATTAGTTGTGTGAGAGTGTGAATGTCAAATATCAAAAGGAAGCGTGGTAGGGGCCTATGAATTCATTTTTGTAATTCATTTTAGGTATAATTCCTTGATGAAGAAATTCTTAAATTTACCACAGTGCTGTTTTCTGTAATCCCCCAGAAGTTCAGAATTTTGTATCTGGGGAGTTGATGCTGTAGGGTGGTGGGGTGCAATCAGCTTCTTTGAAAACATCACTACTCTGGTCTCCAGTTGTCTGGTAAGGGTGAGATCTCAGAGTTTTTAATTTCTGTAGTTTCATGCACCTGTATTATTGCTTCTCTTCATTAGGCGATTTGGTTTCAGTTGTGAGACTCTTGCCAAAAATCTATGCCAAAGAAATCTGAACTGTGTACAGGTTTATCATGATTGTAATTCTGTGACAGGTGACTGATGTTGTATAAACCCTTCTCAATTTTAAATGCTTTTGTTTTTACCCTTCTCAGCTTTTGTTAACTCTTGATTCATTCATTGTACTTGCTGTGACTTGATGTTCAGGAGCTGACTTGTGCAACCCTCTGTTTGTCTTTGCATGGTGGTATTTGAATTTAAGTAAAGCATGGTTATAATCTGATGTCGCATGTTTTCATTCAGCAGGTGCTTCTTGAATGTCTAATACTTGCAAGGCTGAGAAACCCTTTACTGAAGAGAATTTTCAAAGGCTGTTTCAAAGTGATTTGCTTAAAGCAATTCCAGGATCATTGACTGTCAATAGCATCTGTAGTAATTTTGTGTAGCTTTATTCTTTTGTATGGAAGTTTATCAGTTTAGACTTCGTAATCTTTTCAAAAGTGACTTCTCTATGCTGTGGTGAGAGAAAGTACTTTAAAAAGCATCGTGCAAGTCCTCATGGAGTTTACAGTTAACATAATGTGGTTTATTATGGTTAAATATCTCAGACTTTTTTCTGGTACTTCTATAGTTATTATGTAGAACGTGGTATAGGGCTCACTTTCTGGAGTTAGACTCAAGTTCAAATCCCAGGCTGTCGCTTATTAGCCATAGATCTCAACCTCTCTCAGCCTCACGTACTTCCTCAAGGAGTAGTAATATTACCGAAGGTGGTAGTAAGGATAAAGTGTAGTAATGCCCGTAAAGAACTTAGTAGAACCTTGAGACTTAATAGTTAGTACTCACCTTTTGCTATTGGGTTGGCCAAAAAGTCTGTTTAGTTTTTTCCATAAAAAGACACATTTTTCATTTTCACCAATAACTTTATTGATTTGAATATTTTGAGTATGTCGGCTATCTCCTGCATGGTATAATGTTGATTGTTCTCAATTAATGTCTCGATTTGATTACCATCAACTTTAACTGGTCTACCTGACCATGGAGCATTGTTCAGTGAGAAATCTCCAGGACAAAACTTTGCAAGCCATTTTTGACATGTTCAGTCAGTCATTGCACCTTCCCCATACACAGCACAAATCTTTTTTGTGTGTTTCAGTTGCGTTTTTACTTTTCTTGAAATAAAAAAGCATAATATGCGAGAATATTGCATATTTCCTTCCTTCTTCAATATTAAAATGGCTACACAAAAACTCACCAATTTTGATTTTTTTTTTTAAGTGCACACTAATTTGACAACTGTCACAATACAGTCTAACAAAGTTGTTTCACACGAAGTTCAAGAAAACTAAGTGCTCCTAGAGCCATCTTATGGAAAAAACCAAATGAACATTTTGGCCAACCCAATATTAATTCTGTTATCCTGTGAGATTTACTTTTTTAATCATAGGGGTAGGGATAATAAAATTTGTCTTAAATTCATTAAACAAATGCTAAATGGCTACTATGTGCTAATCACTTTTAGGGAAACAAAGATGAAAAATAACAGCTCAAAAGAACTTACGGCTTTTGAATAAAAATAAAAATTAAAATAAAAAAATAATAAGTAGCAGCACTTACATTAGGCTTACTATGTTCCGGGCATTCCTTACTCAGGTTTCATAACTATACTATGACGTAATTGCTGTTGTTTTCACCATTTCACAGATAAGGAAACTTAAGTAGGGAGAAGATTCGTGATTTGCCTAAGATCTCTGAGCTAGAGAGTGATGGAGGCAGGCTGTCTAACAAGCTGCTAGACTCTGAAATCACAGTTTTTTAAAAAAGATTTTATTTATTTATTCTTAGAGAGAGGGGAAGGGCGGGAGAAAGAGAGGCAGAGAAACATCGATGTGCAAGAGAAACATGGATTGGTTACCTCTTGCATGCTCTCAGCTGGGGACCTGACCCACAACCCAGGCATGTGCCCTGACTCAGATGAACCCGTTACCTTTAGCTTTGCAGGATGACGCCCGACCCACTGAGCCACGCCAATCGGGGCTGAGACCACAATTTTTAGTCACCGTGCAGTTCTGTGTACAGAAAAAAGGCTGGTACTTCTGAAAGATTCAGCATGTGTGTGTCAGTATCAATGTGATGGGTTCAGACTATAAGAGTTAGGAGGAAGAGATCACTAGAGGCTGGAATGTTCAGGGGAGGAGGAGAGCTGTAATTTACTACAACCTGTGATGTGTAAGGCTTTCAAACATTAGCTACTTTAATCTTCACAGTGATCTCAAGGAGATATATTTTTTTATTATTGTTTTTATTTTTTTTTATTTATTTCCCCCAACATTTTATTCTTCTAAGCTCTTATTTTTGTATTCCCATCCCCTTACCTCCCTACCCTTCAGCCACCATCAGCTTGTTGTCTATATGTATGGATCTGTTTCTGTTTTGTTTTGTTTATTCATTTTTTTGTAAAGATTTCACGTATAAGTGAAATTATATGGTGTTTGTCTTTCTCTTCTTAATTCATTTAGCCTAATACCCTTCAGGTCCACCTATGTTGTTACAAATGGCAAGATTTTATTCTTTTTTTAATTTCTGAATAATATTCTGTTCCATATGTATATATGTTCCATATTTTCTTTATCCATTTGCCTATCAATGAACACTTAGGTTGCTTCCATATCTTAGCTACAGGAACATAGGGGTCTATATATCTTTTCAATTTAGTGTTTTTATTGTCTTTAGATAAATACGGAGAAGTGGAATTGCTGGATCATGTGGCAGCTCTATTTTTAATTTTTAGGACCCTCCATACTGTTTTCCATAGTGGCTGCATGAACTTACAATCCCACCAACAGTGTATGAGGGTTCCCTTTTCTCCATAGTCTCACCTGTAGTTGTCAATTTATTGATGATGACGATTCTGACAGGTGTAAGGTGATATATCATTGTGGTTTTATTTTTTTTTAAGATTTTTTAATTTGTTTATTTTTAGATAATGGTGAAGGGAGGGAGAAAGAAAGGGAGAGAAACATCTATGTGTGTGTGCTTGCCTCTCGTGTCTTCCCCACTGGGGACGTGGCCCACAACCCAGGCATGCGCCCTGACTGGACATCGAACCGGCGACCTCCTGGTTCTCAGGCTAGTGCTCAGTGCGCTGAGCCACACCAGCCACGGCTCATTGTGGTTTTAATTTGCATTTCCCTGATTATTAGTGATGTTTCGCATCTTTTCAATGTCTATTGGCCAACTCTGTGTCCTCTTTGGAGAAATGTTTATTTAGGTCCTCTGCCCATTTTTGTTTTTTTTTTTAAAGATTTTATTTATTTATTTTTAGAGAGGGGAAAGGAGAGAGGGAGGGAAACATCAATATGTGGTTTCGTCTTGCACACGTCCTACTGGGGACCTGGCCTGCAACCCAGGCATGTGCTCTGACTGGGAATCAAACCAGCAACCTTTTCGGTTCACAGGCTGACACCCAATCTACTCAGCCACACCAGCTAGGACATCTGCCCATTTTTTAACTGGGTTTTTTTTTGGGGGGGTAGGGGGAGTGCTAAGTTGTGTGTGTTTCTTATTGATAAATATCTTGGATATTAACCTGTTACTGGGTTTATCATTGGTGAATATCTTCTCCCATTTAGTAGATTGTCTTGTTTTGTTGATAGTCTTTTTTTCTGTGCAAAACCTTTTTAGTTTGATATAGTCCCATTTATTAATTTATTTTTGTTTCCCTTGCCTTATGAGACATATCCAAAAAGATATTACTAAGAGTTATGTCAAAGAGTTTACTTCCTGTGTTTATTTACGTCTAGGAGTTTTATGGTGTCAGGTTTTACATTTTAGTCTTTAATTCATTTTGAGGTTATTTTGTATATGGTATCAGAAAGTGGTCCAATTTCATTTCTTTTCCTTTCCTTTCCTTTCCTCTTTTCTTTTCTTTTCTTTTTGCATATCTGTTCAGTTTTCCAATACCACTCACTGAAGTGACTGTCTTTACCCTATTGTATATCCTTGCCTCCTTTGTCATAGATTAATTGGCCTTATATATAAGCAAGGTTTTATCTCTGGGCTCTCTGTTCTGTTTCATTGATCTGCGTATCTGTTTTCATGCCAGTACTTTACTGTTTTGATTATTATAGGTTTGTAGTATGGTTCGATGTAAGGTAGTGTGATACCTTTGACCTTGTTCTTTCCCAAGATTTCTTTAAATATTCGGGATCTTTGTGGTTCCATATAAATTTTAGGATTAGGTCTATTTCTAAGAATGCCATTGGTATTTTAATAGGGATTGCATTAAATCTGTATATTACTTTAGGTAGTGAGAATTTTTCACAATATTAATCGTTCCATTCCATGAGCCCTGTATATTTCCATTTATTTTTACTGTTTTCAGTTTCTTTCTTCAGTGTCTTACAGCTTTCAGAGTACAGGTCTTTTACCTCTTTGGTTAAATTTATTCCTAGGTATTTTATGCTTTTTGATGCACTTGTAAGTGGGGTTGTATTCTTAATTTCTCCTGATCATTTATTATTGGGGTATAGAAATGTAACATATTTCTTTATGTTGATTATGTATCCTGCAACTTGATTGAATTTATTTATTATTTTTAATCATTTTTTGGTGTAATCTTTAGTGTTTGTTTTAGGTAATTAATAAATATATATCATGTCATCTGCAAATAATGAGAGCTTTACTTCATCCTATTCAATTTGGATGCTTTCTGTTTCTTCTTCTTGCCTGACTGCTGTACTTAGGACTTCCAGTCCTGTGTTGAATAGATGTGGTAAAGTGGGTGTCCTTGTCTTATTTCTCATCTTACAGGAAAAGCTTTCAGCTTTTAACCATTGAGTATGATAGTATTAACTGTGGGCTTGTCATATGTATAGCCTTTATTATGTTGAGATATGTTCCTTCTATACACACTTTATTGAGCACTTTAAATCATGAATGGTGGTGTATTTTGTAAAATGCTTCCTCTGCATCTATTGAGATGATCATATAGTTTTTATTCTTATTTTAGATATAATGTGCTATGTCGTGTTAATTTTGTGGATATTGAACCATCCTCTTATCCTTGGGATGAGTCACACTTGGTCATAGTGTATAATCCTTTTAATGTATTGTTGACTTTGGTTTGTTTATATTTTGTTGAGGATTCTAACATGTGTGTTCATAAAGGATATTGGCCTGTACTTTTCTTTTTCTGTGGTGCCTTTGTCTGGTTTTCATATTAGGGTAATGCTGGCTTCATAGAATGAGTTTGGAAGTACATGTGTTTCTTCCTCTTCACTTTTTCAAACTAGTTTAAGAAGAATCAGTATTAATTCTTCGAATGTTTGATAGACTTCACCTGTGAGGCTGTCTGGGCCTGGACTTTAATTTTGGGGGATTTTTTTTTCAATTACTGTTTTAGTTTCATTGCTAGTAATCAGTCTATTTAGGTTTTCTACATCTTCCTGGTTCAGTCTTGGAAGGTTGTGTACTTTTAGAAATTTATCCGTTTCTTCTAGGTTGTCAAATTTGTTGGCATATAATTGTTCATAGTATTCTTTAATGATTCTTTGTATTTCGGTGGTGTTGGTTTTAACTTCTCTTTCATTTGTGATTTTTTGGGGGCTCCCTTTATTTTCTTGATGAGTTGGGCCAGAGTTTTGTCAATTTTGTGTATCTTTTCAAAGAACAGGATCTTAGTTTTAATAATCTTTTCTATTTAAAAAATTTTAATTTTGTTTATTTCTTCACTGATCTTAACTATTTACCTCCTACTGTTTACTTTGGGTTTGTGTTTTTTTTTAATTCTTTTAGGTATAGATTTAGTTTGTTTATTTTTGATATTTCCTCTTTCTCGAGGTAGGCCTTGTATAGCTATGAACTTCCCTCTTAGAACTGCTTTTACTATATTCCATAAATTTTGAAATGTTTCATTTTCATTTTCATTTGTTTCAAGGTAGTTTTTGATTTCCTTTTTCATCCATTGGTTGTTTAGTAGTATGTTGTTTTGTCTCCATGTATTTTTCTTTTCTCAGTTTTCTTTCTGTAGCTGATTTCTAGTTCATGTTACTGTGTTTGGAACATGTGCTTAATATCATTTCAGTCTTCCTAAATTTGGGGGGCTTCTTTTGTGGCATAATATGTAATCTGCCCTGGATAATGTTGCATGTGCACTTGAAAAAAATTGTGTTTTCTCCTGTTTTTGGATGAAATGCTCTATAAATGTCTTTTAAATAGATCTGGTCTAATGTGACATTTAAGACATTTCTTTATTAATTTTATGTTTGGTTGATCTGACAATTGATATGAGCAGGATATAAAAATTTCCTGCTCTTATTATAGCTCTGTGAATTTTCCTCTTTATGTCCATTAATAATTGCTTTATATATTTAGGCACTCCTCTGTTGGGTAGGTAGACATTTATGGTTGTTATATCCTCCTCTTAGATTGATCCCTTTATGATTATGTAATGTCCCTCTTTGTCTTTTTTAAAAGATTTTTATTGATTTTGAGAGAGAGAGAGAGAGAGAGAGAGAGAGAGAGAGAGAGAAACATTTATTGTTCCATGTTGTCGTGCATTTATTGGTTGATTCTTATATGTGCCCTGCCTGGGGATTGAACCCATAACCCCAACTGAGCTACCTGGCCGGGGCCTTCTTTGTATTTAAAAAAATTTTTTGTTTTAAAGTCTTATTCTTCTGATATGAGCATTGCTACTCCTGCTTTCTTTTTATTTTTATATGTATGGAATATCTTTGTCCATCCCTTCAATTTCAGTCTCTGTCTCAATTTGAAGTAAATCTCTTGTGAGCAGCATATTAAATGAGCTATGTTTTAAAATTCATCCAGCTAACCTATGTATTTTTTTTATTGGAGCATTTAATCCATTTATATTTTAAAGTAGTTACTGATAAGTATGTACTAATTGTTGTTGTCATTGATTTTTCATTGTTTTTATAGTTCTCTGTTCCTTTCTTGATGTGTTCTCATGTGGTTTACTGGTTGTCTTTAGTGTTGTTTTATGTTTCTGTCTCTTTATTCTTTGTATATCTCTTGTAGTTTTTTGGTTTGTGGTTACCATGAAGTTTGTTTTATTACTCTATATCTAGAGCAGCCTAGACTTTTAAGTGTGAATATATTCTGTAAGAAGTACATTTTTACTCCCCGCTCCATGCTTTATGGTACTGATGTCATATTTTAGATCTTTTTATGTTATGTGTGTTCTCTCTACTTAGTTTAGTTTGAGTTGATTCTGATACTTTTTTGTTTTGATGTTTGTAGTAGATCTATAAATGTCTGATTCTCTGTGTTTATTAAATATTTGGTTTAACGTTTGAGATTGCCTGCTTTCCCATCTTTTCTTATTTCTGGGTATGGCTTTTCTTTTCCTGGCTAAAGAACTTCTTAATATTTCTTGTAAAGCTGGTATAATGGTCATGAAATCCTTTGGTTTTTGCTTTTCCAGGAAACTCTCTCTTTCAATTCCGATTGAAAACCTTGTTTGGTAAATTATTCTAGGTTGTAAGTTACTTTCTTTTTTAGAATGCTTTATTTACTTTTAGACAGAGTGGAAGGGAGGGAGAGACATGTCAATGTGTGGTTGCCCTTTGCACGCCCCCTACGGGGGACCTGGCCCACAACCCAGGCATGTGCCCTGACTAGGGAATCGAACTGGCGACCCTTTGGTTTGCAGGCCTATGCTCAATCCACTGAGCTACACCAGCCAGGTGTAAGTTACTTTCTTTTAGCACTTTGATGTCCTGCTACCCCATTCTAGTTTATGGAGTACTGCTGAGAAATCAGCTAATAGCATTATGGGGCTACCTTTGTGTATAACTTGTTTTCCTCTTGCTTCCTTCAAATTGTGTTTTTCTTTTAACTTTTGTCATTTTAATGACCATATGTCCTGGTCTGGGTTTCTTTGAGTTCATCTTGTTTGGAGCTCTCTGTGCTTCCTAGACCTGGATGTCTGTTCTTTTTCCCAGGTTAGGAAAGTTTTCAACCATTATTTTTCTAAAACACAATTCCTGTTCTTTCTTCCTCTTCTGGAATCCCTATAATGTGAATGTTTGAGTGTTTATGTCATCCCAGAAGGCTGTTAAACTATCCTCATTTTAAAAAATTATTTTTTTCTTTTTGCCATTTTAAAGTGATTGATTTCCATTAATATGTCTTCCAGGTCACTTGTCCATTATTCTGTTTTAGATAATTTGCTGGTGAATTTCTCTAATGTATTTTTCATTTCAGTTATTGTATTTTTCAGGTTTGCGTAGTTCTTTATTTAATACTTTCTCTTCATTGAAGTTCTCCTTAAGTTCCTCTGTTCTACTCTCATGTTTAGTGAGCATCCTTACGACCATTTCTTTGAAATTTTTATCTGGAAAATTACTTTGTTTCCTTTTTCCCCTGAAGGTTTTTCTTGTTTCTTTATTAGAGATCTATTCTTCTGTCTTGTCACTTTGTTTGACCTTCTGTTTTGTTTATATGAATTAGACAAAATAGCTCGCTGTCCCAGTCCTGAAAAAGTTTCCTTATGTGAAGTAGTCTCTGTGTAGATAGTGTGTACTAAGTGGTTTTGGTAGGCTGATAGGAGCCGAGTGATTGTCTAGGGTGCCCGGGGCTCCATCCTACTGAGCCAGATTGGTTCCTAGTGAGGAGACCAGGTGTGTGTTGTAATGCCCTGTTCATCCTGTTTCTACTTCTGTTTGGGGCTGAAGTGAGCTTGAACTATGTGCCTGGGAATGCGCTGCAGGCACCTTGCAGTTGGGCCAGAGCACATGGATAGAGCTGTCCAGCATCTTGTTGAGGTGGATGGGGCCGTAAACTCTGGTGCTCACTGTCATCTCCAGTCCCAGAGTATTCTTTCAGTTCCCAGAACAGGAGACTACCCCTGGCTCCTTAGCCTTTTCTATATATTCCCTCCTTTAAAAAAAAAGATTTTATATATTTAGTTTTAGAGAGGTAGGGAGGAAAAGAGGGAGAAAAACATTCATGTGCAAGAGAAACATTAATCTGTTTCTTCTCACTTGCCACCAACTGGTGACCTGGCCTGCATCTGAGCCATGTGCTCTAACTGGGAATTGAACCTGCGACCCTTTGGTTTGCAGGATGACATCTAATCCACTGAGCCACAGCAGTCAGGGCTTTTTATTTATTTTTAGAGAGAGGGAAAGGGAGGGAAGAAGAGAGGGAGAGAAACACTGATGTGAGAAAGAAACATCAATCAGTTGCCTCTTGTATGTGCCCTGACTGGCAATCAAACCAGTGACCCTTAGCTTTGTAGGATGATGCCCAACCAAGCCACACTCTTGTTTGTTATATAGAAAGTGGTCTTATGTAGAAGCATTCTCTAACCTTTATGTTCCTGGTAGCTTGGCAAAGTCAGATGGAGCCACACAGAAGCTTCTGGAGCCTGAGGCACTGGCATGCTGGGCTGGAGTGGCCCCTGGCAGGGAGGCCAGGTATGTGTGGTGATTGCTCCCTGTGTTCAGAGGCAAAAGGCTACAGTCAGCGTAGCTGGGAATGTACTGTGCTCATCTTGCTGGTAGGCGGAAGTAACAGAATAGGGGTCACACGCACTGTATCTAAGTGTAGTGGAACTAAACAATGACACTCACTGGCTCTGCCAGCCCAGAGAGTTCCGTAGCTCCTGCTGTTACCCAGCCTTTTCTAGTCTGTCTCTTTCTCTGGTTTATTGTTCAAAAGCTGTTCATTCAGCTCTTAGTTGTCATGTAGGAGTTCTTGCTCTTTATTTACTTGTATATTTGAATTTTTTCATTAGAGTGCAAGTTCAGTGTCCTCTTATGCCATTGCTGTCTTGGACCTCTAATTACTTCTTTTTTTAGTTAATGGAAGCTCAGAAGTTTCAGTGACTTAACAAAATTCACATAGAAGGTAAGTAGCATAGGTGGGATTTAACAAAAACGCTTTTATTAAGAAAAATTGCAAACATGCACAACAGCAGAGCGATAATATAATGTTGCTTCTTATCACCCAGCTTCAACACGTATCTACATTTTGCTTATCTTATTTCATCTATTCCTCTCACTTTTAAAAAACCTTATTGATGTATGATTAACATGTAGTGAAGTACACATATTTAAAGTATACAACTGGATATATTTTGTTACATGTACAGACCTTGAAACCACATCACAATCAAGATAGTGAACAACAACATATCCATCACTCCCAAGAGTTTACTTGTGTTCCTCTGTAGTCCCCCGTTTCTATCTCTCCCTCCTTCTATCACTCCTTTCCCCACACAAGTCAACCACTAATCTGTCACTATAGTCTAGATTACATTTTCTGGAATTTTATGTAAATGAAATCATATGGTATGTACTCTTTTTGTCAGGCTTCTTTCAGTCAGCATAATTATTTTTGGATTCCTCCATAATGTTGAATATGTCAGTAGTACCTTTTTTTTCCCGGTTACTGTGTAGTATTCCACTGTATGAGTGTATCACATTCTTTAAAAAATCTATTCATCTGTAGATGGACATTTGAATTATTTCCAATTTTTGGATAGTATAAAGCTTTTGTGAACAATTGTGTACAGCTTTTGCGATGAAGTATGCCTTCATTATTTTTATTTTTTTGGCATATATTTAGTAGTAGGATGATGGATTATACAGTAGGTATATGTTCAGAAACTGCCTAACAGTTTTCCAAAGCTGTTGTACTATTTAACATTCCCTCCAGTTTGTATGAGAGTTCTAGTTCTCTCTGCATCCTTTCCAAAACTTGATGAATATTCTTTTTAATTTTAGTTTTTGGAATAGGTATATAGTGGTATTTCATTCTGTTTTTAATTTGCATTGATTAATCATATTGATCCCTTTTGCCATTTATATGTCTGTTGATGAAGTGTGTTAAAATCTTATACCAAATTTTAAAACTGAGGTATTTGTCCTCTTATTATTGTATGTTCAGAATTCTTTATGTATTCTGGATATAAGCCCTTTATATGGTTTGCAAGCATTTTCTCCCAGTCTGTGGCTTTTCTTTTCATATTATAAACACTTGTATCTAAGGTCAGAAGTTTTCAGTTTTGGTGATGTTTACCAGTTTTTTAAATTTATCAATTGTGCATTTAGTGTCATAACTAAGAAATCTTTGCTTAATACTAGATCACAAGATTTTCATCTGTGTTTTCTTTTTTAAGTATATTTTATTGATTATGCTATTACAGTTGTCCCATTTTTTTCTCCACTTTTATCCCCCTCCACCCTGAACCCCCTCACCCCCAACCAGCATTCTGCCCCTTAGTTCATGTCTATGGGTCATAGATGTAAGTTCTTTGGCTTTCCCATTTCCTATACTGTTCTTAATCTACCCCTGTCTATTTTGTACTTACCAATTATGCTTCTTATTCCTTGTACCTTTTCCCCCATTCTCCCTTCTCCCCCTCTCTGCTGATAACCCTCCATGTGATCCCCATTTCTGTGATTTTGTTCCTGTTATAGTTGTTTGCTTAGTTTGTTTTTGTTTCTATTTTTTAGGTTCAGCTGCTGACCGTTGTGAGTTTGTTGTCATTTTACTGTTCATAGTTTTGATCTTTTTCTTCGATAAGTCCCTTTTAACATTTTGTATAATAAGGGCTTGGTGATGATGAACTCCTTTGACTTGACTTTGCCTGGAAGCTCTTTATCTGCCCTTCCATGCTAAATGATAGCTTTGCTGGATAGAATAATCTTGGATGTAGGTCCTTGGCTTTCATGACTGAATACTTCCAGCCCCTTCTTGCCTGTAAGGTTTCTTTTGAGAAATCAGCTGATAGTTTCATGGGAACTCCTTTGTAGGTAACTGTCTCCTTTTCTCTTGCTGCTTTGAAGATTCTCTCCTTATCTTTCATCTTGGGTAATGTAATTACGATGTGTCTTGGTGTGTTCCTCCTTGGGTCCAATGTCTTTGGGACTCTCTGAGCTTCCTGGACTTCTATATCTATTTCCTTTTCCAGATTGGGGAAGTTTTCCTTCATTATTTGTTCAAATGAGTTTTCAATTTCTTGCTCTTTGTCTTTTCTGGCACCCTTATGATTTGGATGTTGGAACATTTAAAGTTGTCTCAGAGGTTCCTAAGCCTCCTCATTTTTTTTAAATTCTTGTTTCTTCATTCTGTTCTGGTTGAATGTTTATTTCTTCCTTTCTTCCTTTAATTTGAGTCCTGGTTTCCTTCCCTTCACTGTTGGTTCCCTGTATATTTTTCTTTATTTCACTTTGCATAGCCTTCACTTCTTTCTTTATTTTGCAGCCATACTCAACCATTTCTGTGAGCATCCAGATAACCAGTGTTTTGAACTCTGCATCTGATAGGTTGGCTATCTCCTTGCTGCTTAGCTCTTTCTCAGGAGTTTTGATCTGTTCTTTCATTTGGGACTTATTTCTTTGTCTCGGTATACCTGTTATGTTGTAAAGGGTGGAACCTTAGGTATGCAACAGGACAGGGCAACCCACATCACTGCCTTGTGGTGCTGTATGTCGGGGACTGGTCAGAGAGGGAACAGTGACACTTGCTTTGCTCTGGCCCCACTTTCAGTTACTTCCTCCACCTCCCACAAGTGAATTGAGCTCTTTGAAGTGCTGCCCTGGTGCTGATTCCTGGGAATGGCTTTTGTCCGTTCTAGAACCCTGTGACCCCTCCAACGGACTCTCCTGTGAGATGGGCAGTTTCTGCCACTGCAGCAACACCCAGAGGGTTTAAAGCCAGAGGTTTTGAAGTTTTCTTTCCCTGTACTGGAACCCTGGGTTGCACTGTCTGTCTTGCTCCCCAGTTGTTTCTCCCAGCTTATCGGCACATGAATGTGAGACTTCAGGTCTGCCAGCCGCTGCCTCACCCACCTGGTCTGCCGACCGCAGCCTTGCTGCACATCTTCTCTGTGCTGGCTGCCTGTCTCTGCCTGTCCTACCAGCCTGGGTGAATGTTTCTTGTTTAACTCCTTGGTTGTCAGACTTCCATACAGTTTGATTTTCTGGCAGTTCTGGTTGTTTTTTGTTGTTAAATTCGTTGTTATCCTTCTTTTGGTTGTGCGAGGAAGCGAAGCATATCTACCTATGCCTCCATCTTGGCCGGAAGTTCTTCTCTGTTTTCTTCTTGAGGTTTTATGGTTTTGGAGTTTACATTTGGGCCCATGATCCATTTTCAGTTAATTTTTATTTTTGGTTTAAGAAATGAATTGAGGTTTATTTTTTTAGTATATGGATGCCCATTTATTCCTGCATCATTTGTTGTAAAGATTATCTTTTTGTCCCATCAACTTACCTTTATATCTTTGTTTAAGTCAGCTGTCTATTTACTTTTGGAAAAAAAAGGAAAAATTTAAAGCAAATGCTGCATATAATGCTATTTACCCCTAAGTATACTACCATTATGCATCTCTAATAAGTAAGAGCTGACTTTTAGAAACAGAATAAATGTTCCATTATTATACATAACAAACATAACCTTAAAATTTCCTTAAAATCATCTATTATTCAATCCATATTTAAATTTCCTAGGTTGTTTGTAAGATAGTTTTTCATAGAGTGTTTGTTCAAATCAGCATTGGACTTGGCTATGTCTGCTAAGTATTCTTTTATTCTTTAAACAAATTCTTCCACCAACCCTTTCCTTCTTGTTATTGATTAGCTTGCTTTCTTATTGATGATTTGTTTTACTGATGATCTAGCATTCTGGACGCTACTTACTGATTGCTTTCTTTATTGTTTAACTCTCTTTTATTTCTCCTGTTTCCTATAAACTGCTGTGTATATAAGACCTGAGACTTACTTAGATTCAAGTGTATTTTTTTAAAGCCAAGCATACTCTGTAGGTAGTGGGTAGTACTTCCTGTTGTATTACAGGAGGAGACGTATCTAGATTATTCAGAGAGTTACATCGTATCAGCCTGATATGTTAACTACAAAGTTCCTTATTATTCTTCACCTTATCTTGCGAATTTGTTTTAGGACCATTAAATGGTCCTTGCCTAGGTCCATTATTTCATTAGAGGTCACAAAATGGTGATTTTCTAATTCTATTATTCTTTTGCATTTTTATTAGCTCAGATTTTTCTAAAAACTCCCTTAATATCATCAGTTATAAACTATTTGTTTACTAACAAGCAGGTTAAATATTTGCTTTACTTCACCATTCTTTATCAGTTTTCAAAATAATGAGTTGGTCTAAGTGCCTCTAGTGGTGACCAGTAAAAAGTTTATTTTTTATATTATTACTAAGTCACACATTTGCATATATTTGATTAGTTTCAACCTGTGGATGTCATTATTTTTGATGCTTAAAATGCTTTAAGCTGGCTCTTATGTCTTTTGACATGATACTTCAATACTTTGAATAAATGGGATTTGAATCTAGGTATATTTAACTTCAAAGCCCATGTGCTTCCCACAGATATTGTTGTGCCTTCTTGAAGGAAGCCCTTAAGGAATAGATGAGACTTGAACAGAGCAGTTAAAGAGTACATTTGTTGTGATGGAGATTTACTGTAGGAGTGTCAAACTGTCTATGAACATAGGTATAACAGCGGGAAGGCAAAAGACACTTGTCACACAGGGGCCTGTGGAGTGCTAGGAAAAGCAAAAGAAAACTGTCCTGAAACATAGCACCAAAGATTTTGCTAGCTGGCTTGAGGTACTTGGTCTTTGTAATACTTAGGTGGTGTGGGTCATGGGACTGAGTTCATGATACTTTGTTTCTCACTTGAGATTGATAGAAAATTATTTTTGAACAAAGACCCTCTTGATTGCCATTTTCATTGGAGTTTGTGGGGGGAAAAAACCAAAAAACCAAAAACCAAACCAAACCTCATCCAAAGAAGCCAGTTATCATCTAAGCAAAGTCTGGAGATAACCACTTATTTAGTGGTTGTTAACTTTCTCAGGACCCTATAATCCTTAACTGTTCATCTTTCACATGTGATATACTTAAGTTGAATTTAAGTCAGTGGTGAGGGTGTGTGTTTATGTACAATATTTATGTAGTGATAACCAAAGTAATTTAAGTAATTTATTTCTGTTGTTTTACTCTTGCTTGATTTAACTGGTGTCCTATAACATTATATTGAAATACAAGGAGTAATTGTGGATTGGTGGGCTTTATCATATTTTACCGTAAAATCTGGCTAATTATCTGTTTCACTAAATTTTACTTTCTGATTTCTAGGGCCCCATGGTTATGAATGTGCTTCGATTTCATAATGCCTCCTGCTATGGCAGACATCCTTGATATTTGGGCAGTGGATTCACAGATAGCATCTGATGGCCCCATACCTGTGGATTTCCTTTTGCCCACTGGGATTTATATCCAGTTGGAGGTACCTCGGGAAGCTACCATTTCTTATATTAAACAGGTATGCTAATAGGTAGAATTTCTATAAGTGTAGCTTATTACTCTTACTGCTTAGGGGAACATGTTCTGTTGTAGAAAATGTTCATATTGTAAACCATATGGTAAATTTGAGGGACATTAAACCTCCAGGTCATAACATTTTAAAGATTTTTGATACATGCTTTGTCTTTTGTGGACATATAAAGCATCCTCATTCTTACTCCCACTTTTAATAAAAAAAAAAAATCTGTATGTGATACCTGAATTTAGAAAATTGGCTTATGTTAGCTAGTTTGAAATGTTTGTTCAGTTTATTAAAAGGCATTTGACATTGTTAAAGAAAGTTTTGAGTTAAAATCTTTGTAATTACTATCTTTGAGCTTATTATGCTTTTTAAAAGCATGATTTTTGGTTGGTTGTCCCTTCTGCCCTTTTCCTTCTTCTCTTTCTCTTTTCCTTCCCTAAACCCGCTACTTTTCATGATGACTCGGGGAAGAAAAGGTCTTCTGCTGTTCACTAGATTTTTCCCCCTCAGTGATGAATGGTATGTCTTCTTTTGGAAGAAAATTCTTTTAAATAACAAGGTTTGTCTCTTTTGTTAGATTATTTTTTCAAATGAATTGATGAGTACCACTGATTTGTGAAGACCATGACAAGTAAAATTTATTTTCTAAACTTTCTCTTTCACGTTTTTCAAATAGCTGAACCCAATATGAAAATTGAGGGTTATGATACTTTTAAGAAAAAATATTTGTGACAAACCTTTTTAAAGCTCATGAGAGAGAGAAGCATTGATTTGTTGCCTCTCACATGCACCTTGGCGGGACCAAATCCAAAACCTGTGCATATGCCCTGACCAGGAATCGAACCTGTGACCTTTTACTTTGCAGGATGATGTCCAACCAACTGAACCATGTGGGCCAGGGTAGGACAGCGTCGTAACTCTTAACCCATGCTTCTTCATCAGGGAGACATGAAAATTCTAAAACTGCATGATCCATAAAGTTTAAAAAAACAAGTTTTTTCAGGCACCCCATACGTGCAGAGACTACTTATTTTTATAGTGACCAGGGATAGATGTGGATGCCTATGGCTACCTGAAGCTGGATTAACCGTTGATATTCTCTCTGCTCTCCTTTTGTTTTAAATTGTTGTAAAATATGTATAACATAAAGTTGACCATTAGAGTCTTTTTCCATGCAGATGGCATTAAGTACATTCAAAATGTTGCACAACTATCACCACTATCCATATCTAGCACTTTTTATCATCACAAACACTAACTCTATATTCATTAAATAATAAATTTCCCCTTCCCCTGGTAATCTCAATTTTCGTTTCTGTCTCATGAATTTGTATATTCTTGCTATTTCTTATAAGTGTAATTATACAATAGTTGTCCTTATATGTTTGGCATCTTTTGCTTAGCATAGTATTTTAAAATTTCATCCTTGTTGTAACGTGTATCCAAATTATATTCTCTTGTAATACTGAGTAATATTCCCTGTATGGATCTACCACATTTTTGTTTATCCATTCATCTTTTGATTTGCATTGTGAATGTCTTCTGGCTATTGTGATGCTGCTATGAACATTGGTGTACAAGTATCTGTTTGAATTCCTGCTTTCTGATTTTTAGGTGTATACCTGGAAGTGGAATTGTTGGATTATATGGTAATTCAGTTTTAATCTGTGAAGGAATTGCCAAATTATTTTTCACAGCGACTATACCATTTTTATTCATATCAACAATGTACAGGGTTCCAGCTTGTTTATATCCAGCCAACACCTGTTATTTTCAGTTTTCTTTTTTTAATAATAACTTCCTCTTGGCATGGAAATGATATATTATTGTAGTTTTTATTTGTATTTCCTTAGAGACTAAGGATGTTGAGCATCTTTTCATATTCTTACTGACCATGTTTAGAATTGTCTATTCAAGACCATTGCTTATTTTAAAATTTAGTTGTTTTTATTGTCGTTGAGTCATAGGAATGTATTATATATTCTCTATTAATGTCTTAGCCAAATATATAACTTGCAGATATTTTTTTCTAGTCTATGGGTTGCCTTTAAACTCTCTTGATAGTGTCCTTTGATGCACAAGAGTAAATTTCAATGAAGTACAATTTACCTATTTTTTCTTTTGTTTTTTTAATATTGCCTTCTTTTTTTTATTTTATGTGACTGAATATAAGGCTTGGCTATAGTTTTTACCCCAGGTCACTTATGTTCCACTCCTGGCTTTTCTACTGGCTATAGTTAAAATATGTAATCCTATCTTGCATTTGTGTGGTGATTATTTTATATGATCTCGTCCAGGAGATGTGGTAAGAGATAACAAGAAATTGACTCTGTTCATCCTGACAGGGCAAGGTTAATAAAGAGACCCCCTCATGAATAGAAAGGAACACAGGACAAAAATAGTAACGTACTTTATATGGAGGTGATGATGTGTACTTTAAAATACACACATTGATGTGTATTCTTTTTTTAAAAGATTTTAATTTATAGACAGGGGAAGGGAGGGAGAAAGAGAGGGGAGAAACATCAATGTGTAGTTGCCTCTCGCACACCCCCTACTGGGGACCTGGCCCGCAACCCAGGCATGTTCCCTGACAGGGGTATCAAACCGGCGACCCTTTGGTTCGCAGGCCAACACTCAGTCCACTGAGCTACACCAGTCAGGCTTTAAAAATTCTGTTTTTTTCAAATTAGAAGTTATTTATGTTTATAGGAACATTAAATATGAAAGTCTTCGATGATTCTTACTCTTCATAGATATTCACTTTTAATAATTTTGTTTATATGAGTGTATTTTTTGCGGATTATACCATTATATTACTTTACAAAAATGGGTTAATACCACACATACACTCTTGCAATTTTCTGTTAAAAAAAAAACAACTTTAATGTGTCTTTGACTGCTTTCTGTTATAGTGTATATCTATATTAAGAGTTCCTTAATATTCTATACTTTTATTTAATTAATCCCTTATTGCTAAAATGTGTCTTAACCTCAGGTTTTGAGGTTTACATACAGTGCTACAGTGAGTATCCTGTAGATATGTCCTTGTACATTTGAGCAACTGCCAGTTCAGAAAATGTTTTCTTATTTTCTTCCTGTAGATGTTATGGAAGCAGATTCACAATTACCCAATGTTTAGTCTCCTTATGGAAATTGACTCCTATATGTTTGCATGTGTGAATCAAACTGCTGTATATGAGGAGCTTGAAGATGAAACAAGAAGACTCTGTGATGTGAGACCTTTTCTTCCAGTTCTCAAATTAGTGACAAGAAGTTGTGACCCAGGAGAAAAATTGGACTCAAAAATTGGAGTCCTTATAGGAAAAGGTAATTTTAAAAAATTTTAGTATGAATTCTTAACACGTCTTTTGCTATGTTATACAAACATGTATAGTAAATGTGATCAAGGCATTGCTTTGCAAAGTGTGGTCCATGGACCAGTGCTGGTCTGTAAATTGTTACCAGTTAACTGAGGCAAGTACAGAAATAAGGAGTAAATGTTTAGAAACTCCTCTAGCAATGTGACAGTGCCTCAGTACCCAAGGGCTTCTGCTTTGTGTATCTTTTTTCTAGTGACTTATTTTTATTTTAAAAAATACTGTTTTTTGACAGATTGGAAAGAAAAATATTCTTTGCCTCAGATACTTTGAGAAGCTCCTACATGACTTATTTATAGCTTTCTACACCAACCAAGACTTTAAGCTGATAAGTTTCCATAAGTAAACCCAAAGTATTGACAAAGTATTGACACGTTACTCCATAACTAAAATTATCTTTAAGAAGTTAATTTTGTAGTAAGTCAAGATACAGCATGTCTACATTATTCTTTGCAAATTAATATCAGGGAAAATCGTGAGTAATAAAAAGCATGCAGGAGTTACTCTTCTGTGGTAATCTTAGATGTCTCAGAGGTGAATAGTATACTCTCAATATACTGTCTTAGACAAGATACGAACATGAAGTAGTATTTCTAGGGGTTATTGAGGAGGAGACTTGGAGGTTTAAATACAAAACAAAAAAATCTGTTGGAGGTTATCGGATCTGGATTGGTTACCTGTATTGATCAATTTTACTACTAGAGGACAAATACTACCATCCCCTCTAAGATGGGAAGTATCTGTAAGATAATATAGTACCATCCCCACTAAGAACCATCCCGTTTAAGATAGTATTCTTTGATCTTGAATTAAGGTAATTCAGGCTAGCCAGTGATTATTACACTGTGAGACTGAACTCTTCCCTTTGAGCACTTAGAGCCCTGTTGATTTACTAAACGACACCCTGTTCTTTAAAAATGTTTGATTACTTCAGAGAATAGCTAGTGTGCTTTTGGCAATAATTTTTCCCTCACTAAATAGAGTTATAATTACATACCATAGCGACTTTTTCTTATGTATTAATGAACTCACTAGAAAGCATTTGTTTGTATTTTCTAATGCTCCAAAGATTTTTATAGGTTATTAATTTTTCGCCATTAGAAAATTATTTTCCTTCATTTGAATTGAAGAATATAGGGGAAAATAGGAAGAATAAAAAATTACTTGTAATCTTTTAACATCTAGGATAAGGATATCTACTGATAATCTTTTGATGTAGCTAAAATTTTTGATAATCTAAAAGATTAGCACCAAAAAGGAAGCTTTCTTCAGAATACAGATTTAAAAAAAAAATTTGTCATCCTTTCAAAAAATAGATCACCATGCTCTCTTCTGGTCTCGATTTCCAAAATATGGATTAGCTACCCTTACTTTTACCTAGGCTTGCCAAATTTAGTAAGTAAAAATATAGACAATGTGAATATTACATAGGATATACTTATGCTGAAAAAAAACTCACTGTTTACCTGAAATTGAAATAGAACTGGGCATGCTGTTTTACTTTTTGTAAATTTGACATACCTAAGTTTACCTTACCACACACACCTCAGGGAACTTTTTTTTTTTTAAAGGATTTTATTTATTTATTTTTAGAGAGAGGGGAAGGGAGGAAGAGATACATCAATGTATGGTTACCTCTCGAGCACCCACTACTAGGGTCCTGGTCCACAACCCAGGTGTGTGCCCTGACTGGGAATCGAACCGGTGACCCTTTGGTTAGCAGACCGGCACTCAATCCACTGAGCCACAACAGCCAGGGCAGGATCTTCTATATATATATATAATAATTGAATTTCTCTTTTGAGAAACAATGTATTATATTTCACTCAGAATCATACAGGTTATTGTATAGCTTTTTCTTTTTTGCAGCATTCCTTGCAATTTGAATGATCAAGATGTAAGGAGTGTAAATTAAGCAGTTTATAAACACTTACCTATATATAAATTGTACTTTAGATCTTCAGTATCTCTAGAAAAACTGGTGTTTTGATTGTACCCACAACTTTATTTGTTTTTATTTTAATTTTTTACTATAGTTTTTATTTATTGATTTTAGAGACAGAGAGGAAGGGACGGGTGGTGATAGAGAGAGATATTGATTTATTATTTCACTTGTGGGTGCACTCATTGGTTGCTTCTTGTATACGCCCTGACTTGGTGATTGAACCTGCAAACTTGGCAGTCGGGATGATGCTCTAATCAACTGAACCACCCGGCCAGGGCTGTATCCACAATTTTAAATGTTAACATTCATTTCGGAAGTTGAGTAAGTCTGATTTAATATTTTACAATGGATTTTCACTTTAAGTACCTAACAAGTCAGTTTTGCAGTTGTTGATTTGTATTTCATGACTACAACCGGGACTTGGTGAGGTCATGCCTCCTGGGGAAACAATAAACAATTATTTCAATTTAACTTCAGGAACAAGTTTGCTGCCTCCTCTTCCCCAAAGAAAACAATAGAACCTTTACAGACATAACTGCCTGTTGTGTCTAAAAATACCTTCTCTTAAATATGATGCGCCTGACCATTTTATTTTCTATGTTTAATTCTAAATTATTATTTATAGGAGCAGTTTTTTGGGTTCACATTTTTCTCTGTAATGAAGTTACATGTCACCCTTGAATTAATTTCTCCAAACACCCAGTAGTAAATCTGTTTTTTTTTTTTTAAATTTCACCCAAGTACATGTTTATTGATTTTAGAGAGAGAGGAAGGGGGGGCGTGAGGAGAGAGAGAGAGAGAGAAAGAAAGAAAGAAAGAAAGAAAGAAAGAAACATCATTGTGACAAAGAAATGTTGATTGACTGCCTCCTGTATGCAGTCCGACCTGGGATCAGACCCACAACCCAGATATGTGCTCTGACCTGGAATCAAACCCACAACCTTTGGTGTACAGAATGATTCTCCAGCCAATCTAGCGACCTGGCCAGGGCAGCCAGTAGTAAGTCTTGATCAGAGCATTTTATCAGCACCCTGAAAAAAGCATTTGAAAATTCCCTTATTTCCCCTGACCTATCATAGTATATCTTAAAGTGAAGGAAATATATAATGTGTTGGATTTAGTATGAAGAGATTGCTGTGAATACATTTTTTAATATTAAAAATTATATCAAGTAAGCTGTATAGTAATCTTTTCTTAAAATTTGAGCTTGGTTATCACATTTTCTTATCGGAGGACATGTAGGAACTTAAAACTATGTTTAAAATTAAATTACTTAGCCTAGCTTCTTATTTTTTGGCAGTTTCTATTTTTAAGATAACTTGGTAGTGGTTCCCAAATTTAAACTTCATCAGTTTCATACAAACTGTTTCTCAGAGATTGAGATTCAGTGAGCCTGGGATGAATTAAAGAAATCTGGCCCTGGCTGGTGTGGCTTAATGGACTGAGCACTGGCCAGTGAAACCAAAAGGTCACCTATTTTATTCCTGGTCAGGGTTATGGGCCAGGTCCCCTGTTGGGGGCATGTGAGAGGCAACTCATCCATGTTTCTCTCACACATTGATGTTTCTCTCCTTCTCTTTCTCACTCACTTCCCCTGTCTCTATAAAAAGAAATTAAAATCTTTTTTTAACAAAAGGAAAAATCTGTACTTCTCAAGTGATTCTAATAGTTATGTGAACAGAGTCCCTTATTAATGATATATTTTAAAAGTTGCCAACACAGTAGCAGTTGCAGTTCAATTGCAACTCGTTAAGTGTTTATATTTGGGACTGTAGCAGTGAACTTTGGTGATATGGCCTTTGTTTGCTTTGAGTTCATGATGCAGTGGGAATTATGGATCAGTAAATAGTTAAATACAATGTGTAAACTGCTGTAAGTCAAGGAGGGCCCCTTAAATCAACTGGGTGAATCAGGGACTGTCTCTTACAGGATACACAGCTAATCTGAACCTTCACTGATGATTAGGAGCTGAGCAAGTGAAAAGAGTTAGATGAAGGAAAAGTAAGAGAGAATTGTATGTGTAAAGGGTAGCCTGTTAGAGTAATAAAAGAAGTTGTTATCATTTCTTTAAGGGGACAGCTAGCATAAGTAGGAAGATCAGAGAGACAAGCAGTTTCAGAACATGTAAAAAGTTAGAGACGTACTCCTCAGAACACTTGGGAAGCTATTGAAGGGATTTAAAGAGGGGAGCAACGTGATCAGATTTGCATTTTAATAATTAATTAATTTTCCAGTTACAGTTCACATATTATATGATACAATACAGTATTATTGACTGTATTCCCTATGAGACTATTTTTATAACTGGCAATTTATACTTAAATAAAAGATTTTATTTATTTATTTTTAGAGAGAGGAGAAGGGAGGGACAAAGAGGGAGAGAAACATCGACGTGCTAGAGAAACATCAATCGACTGCCTCTTGCACGCCACCAGCCAGGGATCCGGCCTGCGACCCAGGCATGTGCCCTGAGCGGGAATCAAACCTGTGACTCTTTGGTCTGCGAGATGATGCACAACCCACTGAGTCAGGGTGGCAATTCATACTTTTTAATCCCTATAACATTTTCTACCTCTATCCCATTCCCAGACCCCTTCCCATCGGCAACCATCTGTTTGATCTCTGTATTTGTGAGTTTGTTTCTGTTGTTTATTTTGTTTTATAGATTCCACATATAAGTGAAGTCATATGGTATTTGTCTTTCTCTGACTTATTTCACTTAGCATAATACACTTTAGGCTTATCCATGTTGCCACAAATGGTAAGAGTTTATTCCTTTTTATGGCTGAGTAATATTCCACTGTGTATATGTACCAGATCTTCTTTATTCATTCATTTCTCTGTGGACACTTAGGTTGCCTCTATGTCTTGGCTATTATAAATAATACTGCAATGAACATAGGGGTGCACGTATATCTTTTTAATTAGTGTTTTGGATTTCTTTGGATAAATGCTCAGAAGTGGAATTGCTGGGTCATAAGGTAGTTTTATTTTTAAATTTTGAGGAATCTCCAAGTGGCTGCACCAATTTACAGTCTCATCAGCAGTTCACAAGGGTTTCCTTTTCTTCACATCCCTCAGTTTTATTCTTCTTTCTCAAGATTACTTTGGCTGTTTAGGAACTTTTGTGAGTCCATACAGATTTTAGGGTTATTTGTTCTAGTTCTTTGAAAAATGCCATTGCTATTTTGATAGGGATTGCATTGAATTTGTAGATTACCTTTGGTAGTATGAACAATTCAGTGATGTTAATTCTTTCTCTCCATAGGTGTGGTATATCCCTCCATTTATTTTTATCTTCTTTAGTGTTTTACAGTTTTCTCAGCACAGGTCTTTTACCTTTTTGGTTAAATTTACTCCTAGATATTTTCTTTTTGATGCAGTTGTAAATGGGATTGTATTTTTAATTTCTCTTTCTGACAGATTATTATTGGTGTATAAAAATGCAACCAATTTCTGAGTATTAATTTTGTATCCTGCTACTTTACTGAATTTATTAGTTCTGAAGTTTTTTTGATGGAATCTTTTTGAAAATCATATTTTATTGATTATGCTAGTACAGATGTCCCACTTTTCCTCCCCTCCCCCCAAACCCTGCCCTCCCTATTCCCTCAGGCACTCCTCACACCTTTGTTCATATCCACAGGTCATGCACGTAAATTCTTTGGCTTCTTCATTTCCTATACTGTACTTTATATCCCCATGGCTATTCTGTGACTACCAATTTGTGCTGCTTTTTTTTTGTAAGTATACTTTATTGATTATGCTATGATAGTTGTCCAATTTTTTTCTCCCAATATTCCCCTCTAACTTGTACCACACCTCCCACCAACACTCCCCCCCGCCCTTTAGTTCATGTCCATGGGCCGTACATATAAGTTCTTTGTCTTCTTCATTTCCTATACTATTCTTAATCTCCCCCTGTCTATTTTGTACCTACCAATTATGCTTCTTATTCCTTGTCCTTTTCCCCTATTCTCCACCCTCCCCCTCCCCACTGATAACCTTCCATGTGATCTCAATTTCTGTGATTCTCTTCCTGTTCTTGTTTGCTTAGTGTTTGTTTTTGTTTTTGTTTTTTAGGTTCAGTTGTTGGTAGTTGTGAGTATGGTGTCATTTTATTATTCATAGTTTTGATTTTCTTATTTTTCTTTGGTAAGTCTCTAACATTTCATATAATAAGGGCTTGGTGATGACGAACTCCTTTGACTTACCCTTATTTGGGAAGCACTTTATCTACCCTTCCATTCTAAATGATGGCTTTGCTGGATAGAGTCATCTTGGATGTAGGTCCTTGGCTTTCATGATTTTGAATACTTCTTTCCAGCCCCTTGCCTGTAAGGTTTCTTTTGAGAAATCAGCTGTTAAGAGTTTGGGAACTCCTTTGTAGGTAACTGTCTCCTCTTTTGCTGCTTTTAGATTTTCTTTTTGTCTTTAATCTTTGGTATTTTGATTATGATGTGTCTTGTAGTGGACATCTTTGTATCCATCTTGTTTGTGACCTTCTGTGCTTCCTGAACTTGTCTGTCTATTTCCTTCACCAAATTAGGGAAGTTTTCTTTCATTATTTTTTCAAATAGATTTCAAATTTCTTGCTCTTTCTCTCTTCCTTGTGGCACCCCTGATGCGAATGTTGGAACACTTGAAGTTGTCCCTGAAGCTGCTTATCCTGTCCTTATTTTTTTGGATTCTTTTTTCTTCTTGTTCTGATTGCTTGTTTTTGCTTCCTTATGTTCCAAATCATTGATTTGATTCTCGGCTTCATCCACTATACTGTTGATTCCCTGTAAATTGTTCTTTATTTCAGTTAGTGTATCCTTCCTTTGTGACTGGATCTTTTTTTATGCTGCTGAGATACTCACTGACTTCCTTGAGCATCCTTGTAACCAGCGTTTTGAACTCTGCACCTGAAAGATTGCTTCTCTCCATTTTATTTAGTTCTTTTTCTGGAGTTTTGTTGTAGTCTTTCATTTGGGCCATGCTTCTTTGTCTCTTCATTTTGGCAGTCTCTCTGTGTTTGTTTCTATGTATTAGGTAGAGATGCTATGACTCCCTTTTTTGATAGCATGGTCTAATGTAGCAGGTGTCCTGTAGGGTCCCATGGCACAGACATCACCTATCCTCCAAGCTGGGTACTCGAGGTGGACTCTCTGTGTAGGCTGATAACACCCTCCTCTTGTAGTTGAGCCTTGGTTGCTGTTGGCACATCAATGGGAGGGATTTACCCAGACCAGTAGCAGCAAGGACTGGTTGTCACCACTGACTACCAACCTCCTCCTTCCATGGAGGATCAGCTCTGGAGGGGCCCCCTCCATAAAACAGGGCCTTCTTCAGGGCTCTGGTGCCCCCTTGTATTCTGTCTGGAGCCATTTGGCATAAGGTATAAGGCGATCAGCAGCTGGCTGCTTCTTGTGCTGGTCTTGGAATTACTTCTCTTTCATTTCTGATTTTATTTATTTGGGCCTTCTCTTTATTTTTAGTGATGAGTCTGGCTAAAGTTTTATTGATTTTGTTTATCTTTTGAATGAACCTGCTCTTGGTTTCATTGATCTTTTGTATTGTCTTTTTATTCTCCAATTTGTTTATTTCTGCTCTTTATCATTTCTTCTGCTCTCTTTAGGCTTTGTTTTTCTCTTTCTCATTTCTGTTGTTGTAAGGTTAGATTGTTTATTTGAGATTTTTCTTGTTTCTTGATGTAGGTCTATATTACTACCAATTTTCCTCTAAGAACTGCTTTGGCTGGGTCCCACAGATTTTTTTTTTTTTTAAATTTGAAATCCTCACCTGGGGATACATTTTTATTGGTGAGAGAGGGAGAGGGAGAGGGAGAAAGAGAGAAAGAGAAAGAGAGAAAGAGAGAAAGATCTATTCAAAAAAAACATCGATCAGTTTCTTCCCATATGTACCTCGACTAGGGACTGAACCCACAACTCTGGGAATTGAACCCACAGCCTTTCAGTGCATGGATGATGCTCCAGCCAACCGAGCCACACTGGCTAGGGTGATTTTGGGTTTTTACACTTTCATTTTCATTTGTCTCAAGGTATATTTTGATGTCCTTCTCGATCTCATTGTTAACCCATTTATTGTTTAGTTATTTAGCCTTTGCATGTCCGTGTGTTTCTTGTTTGTTTTTTTTTAAGTCATTGATTTCTAGTATCATACCATTGTGATCAGAAAAGATGCTTGATATGAATCCATCTTCTTAAAATATACTGAGACTTCTTTTGTAAACCAACAGGTAGTTTATCCTGGAAAACATTTCATGTGCACTCGAATGTATATTCTGATTTTGGGAAAAATATCCTAAAAATATCAGATTTGCATTTTAGAAAGATTATTTAGTTTTGATCATTGATAATGGATCAGAGGGATTAAGATGGACAGTAGACAGAATACTGAAGAACTGCTATGATATTCCAAGGGAAAAGATGATGTGACTAAGATTAAATTTATGGCTGCAGGAAACAGGAGAAGTAGACACAGTTGAGAAACGTTTAGAAAATGAATTAGACACGACTTTTAGTTGATAAATGGTAATAAAGAATTTGGTTTTGTTAGATGTGTGTATTATTAGGTACTCATTTCACTTCCCTTACCTGTAATACCATTATCCATAAATAAAAAGTTTGAACAGTGCTGGGGAAGAAGTTCTATGATGTTCCAGCTGGCATTGCTAAATTAAAGTTTATTGCTTTAGATAAAGATAGATGATTTAGAGTATTTATATTGTTATTCCAGAACCAAATCTATCTGGGAAATTATATTGAACCCTCAAGATTTTACCTTTCCTGTATTACACAACTTAAAACATTTTTATTTTTCTATATGAAGTACTGCCAATTAATTCTAATATCAGTGTTTGAAATAATTGCTTTAATATATAAAATATAAATGTATTTTAACAATGTAGTTAACTCCACTGTCTTTTGATCACCTTTGTTGACATGCATAAGAGGCCTGTCTGGAAAAAGTCCAACCATTGTTAAAGTAATAAAAACAGTTAACATGACATTGATGTAACCTGGCTGTAAAGGATAGAGGACTGGAATGTGCGTGCATGAACAATGATGAATTCACTGTACAAGTCAGTGGAGGCAGTAGACGCCATCAAGTGAGCATGTGTACTTTGTGGCCGTCACATTGAAAACAACTGAGCAAGCAGAGCAACGAATCTGTTATCAGATTTTGTGTTAAGCTTAAACATTCCTCTGCGGAAACTCTTCAGAGGAATCAGAAGGCTGCAGCTCTGGGTAGTTTGTGATTGGCAGCTTCATCACGAAAATGTGCCAACACACGCATCACATCTCATGCAGAGTTATTGGTGAAACATCAAATCACCCAGGTGACTTAGCACCCCTACAGCCCAGATTTGGTGCTCTGCTACTTCTGGCTTTTCCCAAAACTAAAATCACCTTTGAAAGGGAAGAGATTTCAGATCGTCAGTGAGATTCTGGAAAATGCAGTGTGGCAGCTGATAGCAATTGGGAGAACTGTGTGAGGCCCCAAGGTACCTACTTTGAAGGGCACTGAGGTGTCATTGTCCTATGTACAGTGTTTCTTGTATTTTGTCTCTTCATTAGTAAATGTCTCCTTTTTAATAGTACATGGCTGGATACTTTCTGGACAGACCTCATATTTTCAAATTGTATAGATTCAAATGGCATGGTATTAATTGGCTTTATTGAACAAAAACTGACAGCTTGCCTCACTCTGCTCCCCTCCCAATCATTATGAAATGCCATTAATATTGTCATCTCGAGTATATTTTCTAAACAAAAATTTGTATGCATTTTAGTTTCTTGCTTTCAAATTTGCGTAAAACGAATCTCTGGAGAACCATTCTTTCTCTGTTTTTAAAAATTACTATATCTGGGACCTATAGCATAATGACAGATATGTCTCTTTTACTCAGTTATTACTTGCACCGCTGTGTAATGGCATATGGATATTTCTTATTTTTTTCAACCAAGTCTTAATGATTAACTTTAGCTTTTTCAGGTTTTAATTATAATTGAGAAAACTACAGTGAACATTTTTGTACGAATGTCATGTTATTTGTATAATTATTTACATAGATTTGTGCAAATAAACAAAGACTACTAAATGAGAATAGACTATTTACTTGGAGCTTACAACCCTAGTAAAATAACTTTATGCATGGCAGTGTCTCACTGGCAGGTAGGGCAGTGAATAAGTTTTATACTGATAGAAAGAGAAGGCTTCAGGTATGCCTGAGTAGAAGTTGTTGTCAGAGGTGAGCTTACTAGAAGCTGGGCATCTTATGTGACTTGATTGGGGAGCATATTTATCTTTCTCTGGCTTGTCCCGAGTCAGTCAGGTTGAAATTCCTGTTGTTTCAATTTTGAGGTTAAACTATGTATATGTATTTAATGTATGTGTATAGTATATATATTATAGAAATTCTCATAATTTGTTCGTTTTTCTCTACACCTTCCAGCACAGGGTATTGCCAAACTGTAAAATGTTTGCCTATTAGTTAAAAATTAAGGCATGAATAAAAATTTATACATGTTTATTTTTTGTTTCATATTTCTAGAATTATTTATTAGAATAATCATAAGTTTATGAACAAGTTATCATATATAGTTGTCTTCATGGCTCATATGGTTCGTACTAATGTACCACAAAGAATAATTTTATGTGTATGAGATTTTGACTAATTGATATATTGTATTCACTGGGGAAAAATCACAGTGAACTGAAAGTTTTATCTGTAAGTAAGTAAAAACTTGAGTTTTAGGCTCATACTAATTTCAGTATAAAGTATTCTCCTAATACAGTATTTGAAGAGTTTTCAAATTCTTTGTCTTTCTCAGATATTATAAATATGACTTACTTAGTTTATAAAGAAAAACTATGGATCTCTTATATGTGGTTTTAAAATGTGTACTGTGAATTTCAGTGATTATCTTTTAAAACTGATAATAATTGGACAATAGTGTGGTGATTGCTATGGGGAAGGGGTAAAAGGGGACTAAATGGTAATGGAAAAAATATAATAAAGATTAAAAAACAAAAAATTTGGTAATCATCAGAAAACTAGTAACCAACTACATTTCTTTATAAAATTTCAAGTTCATGTTCTCTGGAATTCTGATTTTATGATCATCTTCTGTACATTACTTTTATTATTTTATCTCACTATTTTTTGATTTTGTATAATATTTTTCTGCCCAGTTTTGTTTGCTTGATAAAAACCAATTATCCAAATAAGTTTTTGTTGAGTATATATACTTTTTAAATTATTATTAGCTACTCAGAATGACATCTTAAAAAAATATGTTTAGGTCTACATGAATTTGATGCCTTGAAGGATCCTGAAGTGAATGAATTCCGAATCAAAATGCGAAAATTCAGTGAGGAAAAGATTCAGTCGCTTGTGGGATTGTCTTGGATGGACTGGCTAAAGCAGACATATCCACCAGAGCATGAACCATCCAACCTTGAAAACTTAGAAGATAAACTTTATGGAGGAAAGCTCATTGTGGCTGTTCATTTTGAAAATTGCCAGGTAATGTAATATTACTTTAATAAATATTTTGTAATATCCCTGGCCGGTCTGGCTCAGTTTGTTGACTCATCATCCTGTAGACCCAGAGGTCACAGGTTTGATTCCCACTCAGGGCATATACCCTGGTTTTAGGTTCAATACCTGGTCGGGGCTTATAAGAGAAGGCAACCAATCAATTTCTCTCTCTCTCTCTCTCTCTCTCTCTCTCTCTCTCTCTCTCGCCCTCTCACCAACACCCCTTTCTCCCCTTCCGCTCTCTAAAGGCTATGAAAAACTGTCCTCAGGTGAGGATAAAAAAGAAAAAAATTTTTTTGTAATAAATCTGTGACTTTTGCCTGAATGCAGCTCCAGTCTCAGAAGAGGCTTTTACTTGCCTAGGAAACACTATTACCAGGAACATTTTTAGATTTAAGATGGAAATATATTTAGGATTACAGTAATTATCTAGAGCGATACATCCTTCACTCATATATGATTTTTTTTTGATACAGTGGTGCATTAGCCTAGATTGGGTTGGCAAACTGTACTGTTTTTTAATGGTTTTTATATCTTTAATGGGCTGTAAAAAAGCAAAGAATTTTAAAGGGATGTTAAAACGAAAAGAAAGAAAGAATATGTGACAAAGATACATGTTGTCAGAGCTTGGTCCTTTACAGAAAATATTTGCTGACTCCTGTCTAGATAATGTTCTTCAGTGTAGATACTGTATTTTCTCTTGAATTTTCTCTTGTCTGTAAAATAAAAGGTTTGATCAAGTGATCTTTTTCTCTATATTCTTCTGTGAATTTGTGAATATGTGAATTAACTACCGATGTGGAATTGGGCATTACAATGAATGTATATTACAGTTAATCCATATCTGAATGTTCAGAGTGGTTTTACAAGCTGAATTATGCTACTACTTTTGTATCGAGTATGGTCTTTTATCATTTAAGGCCATTAATTAGGGTAGGAGTTTAAAGATAGTTTTTTTTTTGTTCTTACTATTACTATATGATAACAATTATGACAAAAACCATTATCTATGAACATTCTATTTTGAACACTAATACTATGCCAGGAACTATCAGAGGAATTACATATTTGTCACTTCTCACAAAAAACCTATAAAGTGTTATTTTTTTCCTTCCCATTTTACAGTGAAGAAACTGAAAGGAAAAGAAGTTTGGTTATTTATGCCGGTCGCATAACTGGCCAATTTTCGAGCTAGGATTTTATCCTGGTGTTTCTGGTTTTATCCAGTCCTGCCTCCTTTCAAACAACATGGTACTAAGTATTTATGGGGACAAATGTGAGAAAAGGATCCTGCCTTCTGGCATTTTACAAAGGAAGTTTGTCTAGGGAACAAAAACCATTTGTGACTGTATCCTGAGATATGTTGAGACTAAAGTTCAATTTGAGCCAAGATTTGGATATCAGGAAGTGTCAAGATCAAATTAAAAAAACTGTTTAAGGAATTCTGCAGTGTTGGAAGATTGGGAATAGGGACTTTTACAATTAAAGATGATTTGAATTTAACTTGGAAACACTAGAATTTAACTTAAAAGCAGCCTGATTTCTAGATCAGTATGAATTTCATTATATATGGGTCAAATCTCTGCTGGACATGAATTTAATGTAATTGTCATTGTGACGAAGCGAGAAGAGGAATGGAGATATTGGGAAATCTTATTGGATTCCTAGCAGTCGTAGAATTTAACGACGCTAGGAGTTTAGAGATCATCTGGTCAGACTCTATGTAATATAATAATTATTTTCACTGTCCCTTCTAATCTATGTCTCTAACCAAATACATCCAATGGTAGGGGTAGCAATTGTGCTTCCTTAAGCAGCACATTGTCACTGTGGTCAAGAAAAGATTTTACTTTTGAAATAAAAATCTTTTAAAAATTCAAACTAGCCTCTGTGACTTTTGCCTGTCTGGTTATATTTTTCTGTTTTGCATAAGTATCCATTAAATCTTCCCTTCATTCTACATTTAAAATATTCAGATAGTAGAAATATAGCTATCATATCTCTCCCTAGTCTCTTTCTGGCTAAATAGTTCCCCAGGGATTAAAACAGAAGCTCCTAGGCTTTTGGGTTATATAGACCAGTAAAATTATTAAGTTGTTAAAGAATTTTGGGAAGTCACATAGAGTTTAAAAGTTTTTATTTAGGCAAGTAAGACCAGCCAAATTTGGATTAAAAAATCCAAAGTCGTAATTTATTACCAACATTATTTCATAAGTGAATAAACATTTACCACCAAAAATATAGAAATGATAATCTCAGACCAAAGGACAGTTCGCAATTATCATATATGCATTTTCTTTTGCCCCTCCTATTTCCATAAAACTCTTACTCGACAATTTTAACATCATTGCTGATGACTAAATTTGGAAAGTAGCATTTGGAAACACTAAACTGAAAATGGGATGAAATGTAACAAGGTATTCATTTAGGCTAAAAAATTATTTTCCAGAATTGGTAGGGGGAAAGCTAGACAGCAATTTTTGTGAAAAACATGCAAAGCTTTCAGTGACCACATAGTCAGTATCAACCAGTTGTAGAACATGGCTTTTTTTTTTTTTTAAGATTTTATTTATTTTATTTTTAGACAGAGGGGGAGGGAGAGAGAAAGAGAGGGAGAGAAACATCAATGTGTTGTTGACTCTCACACGTCCCCCTACTGGCAACCTGGCCTACAATCCAGGCATGTGCCTGACTGGGAATCGAACCAGCGACCCTTTGGTTCACAGGTCAGCACTTAGTCCACTGACCCACACCAGCCAGGGTTCCTTGCTGCTCTTCTTTTAAAGAGAGATTACTTAGTAAGAGGTAATGGGTGAAGGTTACTTTTGAGGTGGATAGTGCAAGAGATAGATCAAATAAGAAGCTATATTACTCTTTAAGAGAGATAGATGTAAAGAGTCATTGAAGTAGAAGAACACTGCTGAAGATGGCGAGAAGGTGATCATTGTATATTATGGGAAGCGAGGTGAGGAAGGAAAGGAAGTGATATGACTTCTCAAGTGACTTTGTGTATCTTAGTTCTTGTGCTTTGGTGCATATGGCACCAACTCATATAGAAAACACAGAGAAAAGGGTAAAAATGCTGGACAAACTAGATTGGAAGACCCAGTAGATTTAGGCTTTAAATGTTTGAATTTGAGGTTCCTTCTGAAAAAGGGAAGTGACATTAATTTAGTGGAAAATACTGCAAAAATCAATTTCAGGTCAGTATAGAGAGTTTTGTAATAGTTGTTGAGGGTAGCAGTTGGCTGCCTTGGAAGGTAGTGAGCTTTTTATACCTTTGATAGATGATCATATGGCGGGGAATAAATTTGCTAGATTATGGGAGGATTCAGGTATTATTGTTATTTAAAGAAATATTTTTTTACTGTTGTTCAAGTACAGTTTTGTCCATTTTCCCCCCACCAACTCCTCCCTCCTCCCACCCCCCCTTTACTTTGCCCATGAGTCCCCCATATATGTTCCTAGACCACCCTTCTCCTGTTTCCCCCATCTTCCCCTCCCCCCACTCCCCTGTTCACTGTCAGTTTGTTCTTCACTTCAATGTCTCCGATTACATTTAACTTGCTTGCTTGTTCTGTTGATTAGTCTCCCCTTATGGGTAAAATCATGTGGTATTTGTCTTTTACTGCCTGGCTTATTTCACTTAGCCTAATGGTCTCCAGATCCATTCATGCTGTCGCGAATTGTAGGAGCTCCTCCTTTCTGTCTGCTGGGTAGTATTCCATTGTGTAAATGTACCACAGTTTTTTGATCCACTCATTTACTGATGGGCCACCTACATTGCTTCCAACACTCGGCTCTTGTAAATTGTGCTGCTCTGAATGTTGGGGTACATAGGTTCTTTTGAATTGGTGTTTCTGGATTTTTAGGGTATAATCCTAGCAGTGGAATTGCTGGGTCCAAGGCAGTTCCATTTTAAATTTTTTGAGGATACTCCATACTCTTTTCCACAGTAGCTGCACCAGTCTGCCTTCCCACCAACAGTGTACTAGATAGAGTTCCCTTTTCTCCACAACTTCGCCACCACTTGTTTGTTGATTTGGTTATGATGGCCATTTTGTGTGGTGTGAAGTGATATCTCACTATGGTTTTAATTTGCATCTCTCTGATGGCTAGTGATACTGAGCATCCTTTCATATGTCTCTGGGCCCTGTGTATTTCCTGTTTGCAGAAGTGTCTGTTCAGGTCCTTTTCTCATTTCTTAATTGGGTTGTTTGTCTTCCTGGAGTGGAGTTGTGTGAGTTCTTTATGTATTTTGGAGATCAAACCCCTGTCTGATATATCATTGGCAAATATATTTTCCCATGTGGTTGGTTCCCTTTTCATTTTGCTGATGTTTTCTTTAGTGATGCAGGAGCTTTTTAATTTGATGAAATCCCATTTGTTTCTTCTTTCCTTTATGTCCCTTGCTCTAGGAGACGTCTCGGTGAAAATATTGCTGTGTGGAATATCTGAGATTTTCAGGTCTATGCTCTCCTCTAGGACTTTTATAGTTTTGTGACACATATTTAAGTCTTGAGTTTATTTTTGTGTATGGTGTAAGTTGGTGGTGTTCGAGTTTCATTTTTTTGCATGTAGCTGTCCAGATGTCCCAACACCATTTGTTGAAGGGGCTCGTTTTACTCCATTTTATGCTTTTGCCTCCTTTGTCGAATATTAATTGACCATAGAGACATGGCTTTATTTCTGGGCTCTCTGTCCTGTTCCATTGACCTATGTGTCTGTTCTTATGCCAGTACCAGACTGTTTGGATTCAGGTATTATTAAATAATTTTTAATGTCTGTACTTTTGGGGTTTATGCACATGTTTAATAATATTCCTTCACAACTAAATCTTCATTTTTCACTAATTAAAATTTTTTTATTTCTTACATGTTTATACAGTCAGACAGAATTGTTAATTTATGGTTCAACTGATATAAAGATCTCTTCTTACTAGTGACCACATAATTTAAAAAAAAAAAAACTGAACTTGAACAACTACAGGGTTTTTTGGGGGGGTTTTTTTTGGTAACTTTTTAAAAAAAGGATATTCACTGGGAAATACCTGTGATAAACCACACGATGATTAATTTAAATATTAGTAAACTTTAGTTGAATATTTATCTGACCTGTGGAAGCTATGGCACTCTGTATGGTGTAAGATGAATTGAAAACTATCATCAGTCTTAACATACTTGACATGGATACATTATATGTAGAAAATAAGAAAATTTACTGACATTAAATGTAAAGTATGTAGAGGGATATTAAATATTATGTATGGCTGCTCGTAATGTAGTAATAAGTACAAATGTAAAGAGTGGTTTTGTTTTGTTTCTGGCAACAATGTAAAATTGTTCCTTTCTTCTACCACTCTCTTTAGGATGTGTTTAGTTTTCAAGTGTCTCCTAATATGAATCCTATCAAAATAAATGAATTGGCAATCCAGAAACGTTTGACTATTCATGGGAAAGAAGATGAAGTTAGCCCCTATGACTATGTGTTGCAAATCAGTGGGAGGTTAGAATATGTGTTTGGTGATCACCCACTAATCCAGTTCCAGGTATGTGTATTAACTATGAATTTATCAGAGAAGTTATTTGCATATATATTTATCAATTTGACAATTTAAATTTATGACTAAAAAAGTGTTACTATAATAGAACATTTGGAGCCCACAGAAAATTATGCACAGTTAAATAATAACCATAATCCTACCTACCTCTGAGATAACCATTGTTAATATTTTGGCATGTTTTTGTCATTTTACTCGAAGTTATATATATATTTTTGGCATAATAATTATATATATTTATGTGTGTATCTGTAATGTTTGTATTCCGCTTTTTTGATTGTTTCAGTGTCATAATTTCCTATAGGATTATGAATTCTTAATACAGTTATAGCTACCTACTGTTTAATGATATAAACAGTGATTTAGATATGAAATATTTTGGGGGAAGTAAAACAAAATATTTTGATAAAATTGCCCCTAATTGAATTGTATAAAAACTTACTTGTGATTATCTGTTAACTAGGTAAAGTAATATTATAAATTTTCATTGTATATTAGAAAACTTTTCAGTTAAGTCTAATATTTATGTGTGTAATCTCACCCCGACCCCCCAACTCTCTCCTTTTTTGTTACTTCCATATTTAGTAGTTTTATAAGCATTAGGTTTCACCATCCTCAAAAGTCTTCCCTTATCTTTGAGATATTTATTGCTATTTAATCATGAATTCTCTGATTATATGCTTATGGAAAGCACTGAAGTGCCTCAGTTGTTTTTGGAGTAGAGTTTAAATAGGATAGATGCAGGTTTTCTCTCCCTCTCTTTCTCCCTTCCTTCCCCTCTTTAAAAATAAATAAATAAAATCTTTAAATAAGGTATGTGCAATGCAATATCCCTTTCCCCCCCATAATAAGGTATGCCATTTAGATGTTAGGATCCTGACTTTACCTTCAAGAACTTTGAAGATATTTTTGTTGAAGTTACATTGGAGACTAAAAAATGATTATTACATAAAGCACTATAAGCTGAGTGCTAAGTTAGATAAATAGTATCAAGACTTTAGAATATTATGTGATTGCTTTTATTTTTGTTTTGTTTTAAGAAAGAGGAATATAGGCATGCCAGATATTAAGTGCTGTTTGAGGATAGGAGCTATGATTTATTAGCAGGTAACAGGGAATTTTATACCTTTGTTTTCAGATTTTGGGGTGGTCCTCAATCCTTGAGTTTTAGTAGGTAGAAAGTCTAACAGCAGTTATAACTTCTGTGTACATCTTCGGGAGCTGTGGCATTTTGATAGTAAGTTTTTGAACTCTAGCTCATAAGACGAAGAAAGATATAAAGTGCTTCGTGGAAGCATAGAAGTACTGACTTATTCCCATGCTGTGCCATCTTTTAAGTAGCCGCCTACTTCTTTATCTTAATACTTTTTCTTAGCTTGATAAGGGGAAGTTATTTAAAAAAAAAAGTTATGCATATGTTTTTATACAAGGTCATAAGAGAGAAAATATATAATGTAGGCAAAGGAATATGAAGCAAATGGAATGATATCTCTTTCATATTGAAAAGTTTTAAATGAATACATTTACCATAATATCATATACTTATAGGCCATCCTGGAATTTTTTTTTTAATTTCAAAAGATGTATTTTCAGTAGTTCTAAATTGAATATAATACATTGAATTTCACTTTGTATCTGTATAGGGTAATTTTTCTTTTGAGTAATACACTGGATTTTATTCAGTTTGTTAGGAATCTTTGGTAATGTGAAAACCACCCCCTTTTTTATATGCCTCTGGCGAGTCATCCTGGTTTCATGGAAATAAAACAGAACATCAAACTGGGATGGCCACTAGGTTTTTTTCTGGGGGAACAGTAATGGCAACCTGGAGCTCTGTGCTGAAATGGTACCAGGTCAACCTCAGAGATCCACGGAAAGATGTGAGTTGGACACTTGATGACTTAAGAAATGGCCACATGGGTACAATGACATGTTCTCTTTTCCTGACTGAGTGAAAGCTTGCACTGTGACATCAGTCAACGACATTGACGTCCTGCCCCTAGAAATGTGTGCCTGTTGGTCAAACTGTCAGGTATTAAGTGCAGAAAAGAGAAGACAAAACATCTAGACTGGGGCATGTATTTCTTCGGGTTTAAAAAATAAAAAAAGCCAGGCAGGTGGATTTAAATCCAGGTCTTAAAGATACTAGATGTATTACTTAACCCTTCTGACTTTTGTTCTTGAATATATTAAATGGGGGATAATCACTGTTACAGAGTCTTTGTGAAGATTAGGTACAACGTATAAGAAGTGTCTAGCTCAGTTCTTTTACTTAGGTTAATGGGAGTTTTTTATGTTGAGATTTTAAATTCTCATATTCTTGAAATCAAGTTGTTTAAGATATACTTTTATAGGGCATTTTGATATAGTGTTGTTCAGCTTAATTTTATTCTTCTATTGATTTAAATATTTGCTTGAATATCCTTACCTTTTTGTCTTGCCACTGTTAGTATATCCGGAACTGTGTAATGAACAGGACCTTGCCCCATTTTATGCTTGTGGAATGTTGCAAGATCAAAAAGATGTATGAACAGGAAATGATTGCCATAGAGGCTGCCATAAATCGAAATTCATCTAACTTTCCTCTACCTTTACCACCAAAGAAAACACGAATTATTTCTGTAAGTTTCATGTGTTAACTTTTGGGAACCCCAAAAGGCATGTGGTTTTGTTAAGTTGTATGCTTAAGGTCACACTTTTTTTTCCCTCACTTCTCCTGTGAAAACCAATGCATATTTGCCAAATATCCATCACCATTTATAATTATCTTGTCTAGTTACTTGTCTAGTTAGAAAAACAGTTATTTACGGTTTTTCTTTACTCAAGCTATGTATAAATGTAAATATACCAGTTATATTTTTGTTGTTCTTTTGGTGCCAAAGAAAAATGCCATTAAATTAGAGATTTTTTGAAATTAGAACTAAACATATGACTTCAGCAAGTAATTTGAGACATTGTGTTTAGAAAAGTTATGTGTGCAGAAATAGTTCATTTACTAGTATATTTCATTTTTATCAGCTTAGCTGTGATAGAGTTGTGGTATTAATTTGTCTTATTGAATACTTTTAGACTTTAAAGGTATCAAAGGCACAGTTTTTTTCAGAATGTGATATATGTGTAAAAGGCAAATTTTAAGTTTGTGTTCATGGGAACAGTTAACATTTTAAATAGTTATTCAGTCTTAACAAATTGTGTGTTTAAACACTCCTTGATGATTAAGATATTATCTATACTGCTGCCTGTGTTTTAGCATGAGAACTTAGTACTAGTGATTATGATACTTAATTTAATATCTATGACTTTCAGTTGTTCAGAAGTCTGTTTTCATTATTTTGCCAGTGGACATGAGAACTGATGAGGTGATTTGTTAGCATAAAATATTCATGCCTTTCATTAAAATATTCTGTATTTATTTCATTTTTTACAGCATGTTTGGGAAAATAACAGCCCTTTCCAAATTGTCTTGGTAAAGGGAAATAAACTTAACACAGAAGAAACTGTAAAAGTGAGTACTTGCTAAGGTTTGAATTTGTCATATGTTCCATTATTTAAATAACTCACTGATACGCTCAATGAATGTCACACTGGAAATTAAATTTTACCATTATTGGTCAGTTATATGAGATAGAATATAGCAATTTAGTATAAGACAGTTAAGAATTTTTGTTTTAAAGTATTCTTTAAATAGTTGGAGATATAATGGATAGGTTAACATTTTCTAGATATTCAAAGGGGAACACCCCCCAAAACCAGAATTATCTCCTGGAGAGAATTATCTTCTTGTAGCATAGGCTTCCTCTTGTAGGTGAGTGTTTTAGGAACCCATTTGTATCAGTGTACCAACTGGTTTTGTTTTGAGAGGCTACATTCAGCTTCAGTGAAATTTTTTTTTTGAAGACTCTTTCAACACATTGCCCATTTCATTCTGGGTGATTTTCGAGCACATCTCCCCACACTGTGCTGAGTATTGAGCAGTTTTTGACCAAAAAAACAGCATGACCCCATGCCCTTCCCTCTGTATTCACCCTATCTTGCCCAAGTGAATTTATTTTGTTTCCCTGGATGAAGAATTCCTCAAGGGAAAATGTTTTTGCCAGTGTGGAAGAGGTGAAACAAAAAACAGCAGAAGCACTGAAAGGCATCAAAATTGATGAGTTCAAAAACTTTTTCGAGCAGTGGAAAAAATGTCTCGATAGGTGTATAGCATCAAATGGAACGTACTTGAAGGTGACCGAAGTTTAAACATGTAAGAATAAGTAGAGTTTTTTATAAATAGATTCTGGGTTTTGGGGGGGTCCCCTACTATATTATGTAAAAGAAGATGTTTTAGATAAGGCATTTAGCAAATGAAATTTAAGTTGAAGCCATAGGTCTCATGTTTGTATGCAAGCTTACTCTTCTTTCTCAGCCTTACTTAGAACTGCACCCAGCCCCCTTTTTTTCTTTTAACTTGCTGAACACAGAAAATGTAATATTATATCTTGGAAGAAAATAGATGATTGCATTATAGACCACAAGTTGTTAACACATGGGATTTATTGCACAACTCCATACAATTAAATGAAGACTTAAGGCATTTTGTCTCAATGTATAAAGCATACATTTTCCCCTGTTTTGCTTGGCAGGAAATTAAGTGACTAGTTTTATGAGCCAAAAAGAGATTCAGTTAGTTTGAGATGTATGTTAGCATGACAATATATTCAGGAGTATCTTATCAAAAATTACCAATAGCTTGCTTTTGTAAATGGACATTAAAGAGTCTTTGGGTAACTGTCATTAAAATAAGGGCTTTTTTTGCTCTTATGGCCTTAGCTAGATTTGAACTTTTAATGAGTATGCTTATGCCAGTTAGCTGTTGTTTTCTATTTTAGGGGTAATTTTATTTTTTTCCTTTAATCTAAATTTCTTTTATTAATTTTTTCCAATTGCAAAACTATAACATTGTTACAACATATAAAAATATTCCAAACATGATTAAAAAAAAAGTTACTGATCTCTTTATCAACATATGGGACTTAAGTTTAACCAGTGCTTATGAATAACTTCCATATTTATGTAAATATATAAACATATGGTTTCAGGATCCAATGGGTTTTAATTGTGTTTATTTTATTGATTAGTTGTTTTGTTAAAAGGGGATGATATTATATACATTATTTTACAATTTTATTTATTTACTTTATAATTCATCTTGGACACTCGCAAATAGTCACTAGAGTTCCTTGGGTATCTCTAAAGGCAGAAATCACGTAGAGGCAAGTACTTCACTAAAGTCATGTGGAATATTTTAGGTATTTTTTTTTCTGATTTGTATGTATAAATATATAATTTACATTGTAAAAATGGGATTTCCTGCTTGTTCTTCCCATTTGTATTTACCATATTTGTCTTCTGTAAGTAATTTATGTTATTTCTTTTGTAGTTATTAAATTCTCTGTAGTCTTTTATTATTTAATTTTTTCCTGAAGAAGACCAAGGAAGCCTTCACTACCTGCTTTATTTTTTTGAGATTTACATTTTATTTCATTGTCAGAGACATTTTTTTTTGCATAGGTTTTTCCAACTTCCATCAGATATTTGAAGCTGGATTGATTCTGTTGTTTGTGGTCATGTTTTTAGGAGTAACAAATGGTCCTTTCTTTAAAAAAAGATTTTATTTATTTGTTTTTAGAGAGGGGGAAGGGAGGGAGAAAAAGAGGAAGAGACATATCAGTTGGTTGCCTCTCGCATCCCCCAACTGGGGACTGGCCTGTAGCCCAGGCATGTGCCCTGACTGGGAACTGAATCAGTGACCTTTTGGGTTGCAGGCATCTATCCGCTCAGTCCACTGAGCCACACCTGCCCGAATGGTCTTAATGACATGTATTGTTTAAAGTATCCCCCATTCCACTCCATCCTGTTCTCTAGTCTTCCCTTGCTGATGGTTTTTCTTTTTTCATTGGGGTTATATTGTTGAATTTAAGTAAGTTAATGCAATTACAACATGATTTGTTGTAGATACACCCCATTCTGTTTAATCGCTATGCAGGTTAGGAGCTCCAGTACAACGTTGAAAAGAAATCTGAAGAAAAACAAAAAGAGGGGGTATGCAGCTTTACTATTTTCTTTTCAAACTTTTTTCTCACTAGGACCTTCAATATGATGTTAAATGGAAGTGATGAAAGTAGATGTATCTATCAGTCAGGATTCTTCAGAGAAACAAACGGAACCAGTAGGGGTGTGTGTGTGTGTGTGTATGCAGACAAGCACATGCAGACACAGATTTATTTAAGGAATTGGCTCACACGATTATGTAATTGGTTAAGTCCCATGATATGCAGTGTTAGTTGGCAAACTGGAAACTCAGGAAAGCTAATAGTTTAGTTCTAGTCTGAGTCCTAAGGCCTAAGAACCAGGAGAACCTTTTGTGTAGTTCGTTTTGAAGGCTGGCAGGCTCAAGACCCAGGAAGAGCTGTTGTTTCAAGAAGTTCGCTTCTCTTCTTACTTTGCTGAGAGTTTTTTTTTTTTTTCTTTTAATCCTGCAAGAAATAAAAAAATGTACTTTGTCAAATGCTTTTTCTGTGTTTACTGAGATGATCGTATGATTTTTATATTTTAGATTGTTAATTTGATTGATCTTCAAAATTTGAAACCAATCTTGCATTTCTGAAATATTCTCCACTTGGTGAAGCTATAGTAGCCTTTTTATATATTGCTGGATTTGTTTTATTACTACTTTGTCATAGGTTTTTATGTCTATACTCATGGAGAATATTGGTCTGCACTTTTCTATGTAATGTCTTTCTCTGACTTGATATCACGATAATGTCAGCCTTATAAATTGAGTTGAGAAGCCTTCCCTGTTCGGGTGGCCTGTGATGCATGCAGGCTGTGAAAGACCTCACAAGTAGAAGAAAATGCAGAGAGCAAAGTTTTATTCACATTACAAGGGAGGGAAGGGGCTTAAGTGTGGAGAGATACACCAGCAGTGAACTGTAGGGGCTTTGGGTTTTCATTGGATTATAATTGGATTATAAAAGGGTTGGGGGTTGTTGCAGTTTTTATGGCCCCTTGGCTCTTGGGGTTGTTGTAACACAAGGTTTCCGTTGGTTTTGCATAAACTGCAGTTTGCTCCAAAGTTATCCTTTGCCTGTGGCTATTGGGGGTGGGGAGGTTAGTCAAGTTCTGTTCTTGTTTTTCAGTAATTTCCAGTCCTGGGGACATAGACTCAGAAGAGTAAAATGGCAGTCACGTTTACAGTGTCATATGCCTGCTCAGCAAATGGTGCCACGGTAGCAAATGGCACTGGTATTATCCTTTCATTGCCCTCCTTGATTTTCTGAACAAGTTTATGAAGGATTGGTATTATTTCTTCCTTAAGTATTTGGCAGCATTTACTCCAAGCCATCTGAGCCTAGAGTTTCCTTTGTGGGAATGTTTTTAATTAGAAATTTAATTTCTTTAATGGATATATAGATAGGCAGATTTTTTTCCTTTTGTGTCAATTTTGGTAATTTTGTCTTTTGAAGAATTAAGTTGTTAAAATCATTAGCATTAAGTTTATAATAGCCCCTTAAATTGGTTTCTTCTTTTTTTTTAAAGATTTTATTTATTTATTTTTAGAGTGAGGGGAAGGAAGGGAGAAAGAGAGGGAGAGAAACATCGATGTGTGAGAAAAACATTGATCTGTTGCCTCTCACATGTGACCCAGCCAGGGTCTGGGCTTGCAACCCAGGCATGTGTCCCTGCTGGTAATTGAACTGGCAGCCTTTTGCTTTTCAGGGTGATGTTCAACCAACTGAACCACACCAATCAGGGCAGGTCACATTTCTGTTGGTCAGTAGGCTGGGTGTGGTGTAGCTGTTTTTTCTGCTTATCATCTTTACAAGGTTGAAATCCAGGTGTTAGTTGTGGTGCATTCATTCCTGAAGGCTCTGGGGAAGAATCTGCTTTGAGGATGATTGAAGTTATTAGCCAAATTCAGTTCCTTGCATTTGTACGACTGAGGTTCTAGTTTCCTTGCTGGCTGTTCACTGGGGATTGCTCACAGTTTAGAGGCATCTTTAAGATCCTGGCCATGTGGATCACTCCATTTTTTTTATCTAGAAACAAAGAATTTCTCAAGCATCAAATCCTTCTCACTGTTTGAGTCTGTTGCCAGGAAGAGCCTGATCTCTTTTAAGGGCTCATAGGTCAGATCCCTGAAAAATAATCTCCCTTCCTTAAAGAAAGTTAAGTCATATAGTATAACCTAATCGTGAAAATGAGATAGATGTGTATTATATTCACAGTTCCAGAGATTTTATAGGGCATGTGATTGTTTAGAGGCTGTAATGAAAATCCTAGCTGTTCAGTGAAGAGTCACTACTCTACATGGCTAGCACTTGAATGTCAACCCTGCAAGAGTGCTTAGAATTCTGTAGCATACAGCTTCTTTTCCTGGTCAGTCTTTTTCCAGCCTTGTGACATTTCATTTTTCTGGCATTCATCTTAATATTCAACAGGAGTCTGAACTCAATACTGTATGAATCTAGAAGATGGTGTTAGTGCAGTCGTAGAACACTAAAGAAGCCTTCTAGTTATAGCTGTTGTGGGTCTTCTAAATCTCGAAGAAATTTCTCCCCATTTTATTCCTCTCTGTTTTGTTTCCTGATCATTTCTCTGTTCTCATTTCCGCAGTCTGTAAGAAGTCCTGCGGCAGCAGCAATAGCAGTGGAGACAGGCTTAAAATGCAGAGTTGAATGTTTCTCTCTGATTAGAGGAGTTGTAATCTCAAAGAATGCAGTTACTCTTCATTGATGCTTTTCCCCTTTCCTCCCCTCCGTCCACCTGCTGTTTGTTAGTTCGTTATTGGCATATAAAAATGCAACTGATCGATGGATATTAATTTTGTATCCTGCTACTTTGTTGAATTTATTTATCAGTTCTAGTAGTTTCTTGGGGGAATCTTTGGGATTCTCTATGTCCATTATCATGTCATCTGCAAATAAAGACAGTTTAACTTCTTCCTTTCCAATTTGGGTGCCCTTTATTTCTTCTTCTTGTCTGATTGCTGAGGCTAGGACTTCCAATACTATGTTGAATAAGAGGTGAAAGCGGACATCCCTGTCTTGTTGCTAATCTTAAGGGGAATGTCAGAAGTCACAGGGTGCCAAATCTGGGCTGTAAGGGGCTTGAGTCACCCTGGTGATTTGATGTTTCACCAAAAAAATCTCCATAAGACATGATGCATTAGCGGGCATGTTGTCATGATGAAGCTGCTAATCACCAGTTGCCCATAGCTGCGGCCTTCTGAATCACCTGAATAGTTCCTGTGGAGGAATGTTTGAGCGTAACACAAAATTTGATTTCATCACTCTACTAGCTCATGTTGAATGTGACGGCTGCACAGTACACCTGCTCAGGCAATAGCATCTACCGCTCCCACTGACTAGTACAGTGAAATCATCCTTGTTCATGCATGCACATTCCAACCCACCCTCCTTGGCTGCCACTTTACATCAGTGTCGCACAAACCATTCTCATGGCATCAACAATGGCTGGACTTTTTCCAGACAGCCCTCGTATACACAAGAATAAGAATCTACATAATTGCTTCATGTGGAGTACAGATTTTGCCTTCAGCTTGCAATGTAGCTCTTGATCAAAGCAAAGAAAACATAATCAGTTTTAATATTCAGAATCTCCTATGATAAAAGCAAACTAGTTATTAATGTATTTGTAGCTCATCCTGATACTGTAAATTGAGAGATGGTTAGCAGTTTCTTATGAAGGAGAAACAGTGGGTGACAAAGTATGCACCTGAACCACTGACAGCATCATTAGAGTAGATAAAACAATACTTAACGTATTTGTCTGTTTTTATATGTTTTACTGGGTAGACTTAAAATATAATATTGACAGTACAATTCAGCAAAATTCATTCTATGAGAGACCAAAATAAGTCAGTCTTAGTACTATACTCAACCATGTGATGGTTTATCCTTAATTGAATGGTAATATTTGGACTTTCCCAAGAAATAAATGTATTGTGTGTTTTTTGGAAATTCTGTGTATATTTTTATTCAAAACTGAGTTTGGGGTAAGGATTAGGCAACAGATACTTTGTTGTGGTCCTTTAAATTCAGTTATGGTTAAGAATAAAACATATATGCTTTGATCATCACCTGAGCCTAGAATAGAATTAGTTTGTTTATGGACATGAAGTTCCTAAGTGGGAATCATGTGTTAATAGATGAAAATCCCCAGCCTTCCCCCCTTTAAACACTTTTACATGGAGATTATTGGAGTGTCAGGTGCAAATGAAATAACCTGCTGTTTTGAGGATGAAAAATACCGTTCAAACCCTTTCCTTCTCCCAACAACCCCTTCCTCCATCTGTCCCATCTATGACTATAATTTAGTAACAATGATCTGTCTCTAGTTGGTTTTGAATTCTGATTTTTATATTAGGTGCATAATTTGATCTTCCTTATTACTTGCTTATCTTATAAATAATAGTGGGCTAGTATTTTATTGTTCTCATATTCTATACCTCCTAAATAGAATAGATTGACAGGAGATATCCTTCAGAGCATGTTATCATCTTCAAGTAACAGAAAACCTGACCACAAAAGTAGGTTAAAACTTTAAAATTACTTTTACAGTTTTCTTCAATGTGAGGAAGGTTCACATTCTCACAGGATAATATTATAAATGGCTATGGAAGTTTTCAGAAGTGAAGGAAAGGTAATAAATAGTTCTTGCAGTGATGAAAGAATAATTTTCCATTTGCAGTTGGTTAGTCATGGTACTGGTTTGTCCAAAAACATTTGGCACAGAAGAGAGGCAGGCAGTTAGGTTTATCCAGGGCATGAGCTTCAGATGAATGTGACAGGGAAAGATGGGCACTTGTGGTGTTTTGGGTCTTGGCTGTTAAAAATACTAATATTGTCAGTATCTCATAGTTTAGATACTTTGAGTATAGGATGAAGGTAGATACAGAGATTTTCTAAACGTGCCATTATATAAATCTTTCTTTTTAATCATTCTTACCTTATTTTTTGCAAACTAAAAATGAAAGTCTCCAGACTTTTAGTCTAATTTCGGGAAATACAGGGAAATGTCATTTAAAGCAGTTTAGAGATGTGGACATAAACAAAAGTTGCGTAAGGCTAAAGCTACTCAATCTTGAAAATGTTTAAAACAGGGAGAAAAACTTGAATAGTTGTTTTTAAAAAGTTATACCAAAAATATTACCATTTTTATCTATACTTTTATTAAATCGAATGAGTTTTGGATTGATTGCGGAATTTGGTGTTATGTCTGTATATAGGATCTTAAATTTAGGTCATGGAGCTATTTTATGTGATACCCTCTAGGATATTAATGTTTAAATATTTAAAAATAACATTATAAAATAAAATCCAAGGTTATCAATATTCTTGCTAACCTTCTTACTATAAACTACTTTTATTTATATTCTTTCCTTCACATGGTGAAAATGTGAATGTGCTTTTAATGAGTATATATAGTATTTTGTTATTTCATTTTTTGTTTAAGATTACATTGCAAATCATTTTCCCTTTGTATGCAAGACATCATGATATATCGAAAGTAAGTGACATAGAGTATCTAAGTAGATGCTGGTGCCATTCTCATTATGGCAGAGAAAATAGGTTGTTATGGTTAGTTATATTGTAATGAAGATTTTTGTTCAGTTTGATATGGAAAAGACTCGCATAGATCTGTAACCTCTTGGGGGCTGGGGAAGAAGATTTTTTCCCAATGCACAGGAGCAAAGGAGCAAGATCTAAGTATTTGGGAAGTTGAAGCGTGGTGGAATTGCCTCTTTCCTGTGAAGTTGAAGGGAATCCGTTGTGTGTTTAGATAAAAATTCCTGGTAGCCTGACAGTTTACTGCAAATGTTTTAGTAATCCTTTATAACCCCTATTACTTTAATCCTTACTGTGTTATATATAATAGTTTGTATTTGGAGTAAATAATTTTTTCTTTAAGTTTAAAAATGTTTTATGGAAAATTGTGAACATTCATAAAATTTGGGAGAGTAGTGTAATCAACTTCCATGAACCAGCTTCAGTAGTTGTTTTGCTAGCTTTTTAACAATTTTAATTTTTAATTTGTTTTTTATTTTTAAAAAAATATTTAACCATTTAATCCATTTGTGTTTATTTTGCAGAGGTTAGATTAATGAATAATATTTATTAAAATAAGCCATTCTTCCCCTATTACCTTATGAAGTATGTAATCTACTAATTTTTAGTTTTATTTATGCTAATATAACATTGCTTTAATTGTTTTAATAGGTATTAATCTCATAATTTTAATATATTATAAGTGCTTATAATATTTTTAAAAATTGATGCTATTATCAATATTCAAAATTTTGAATCATCATTTAAAATGTTTTAATATCTATAGGTAGATATTATTTTCTCAAAATTAGGATAGTAACTCTTAACAAGTCAGACTTCCTATTGGTAAGCTTTTCATTTAAATTTAAGAAAGACAAACCTGAAGAATTCCATGTAGGTACTAATTTATATTCAGTAAATATTTGAGTGCCACTGTGTGCTAATGTCACATCTGAATAATTGATATAAAAACATTTCACCTTAATGTTTAATGTATATCATTGAGTCAGTGTCTGCTTTTAGTTCTATCACTCACACACCTTCAAATTGGATATAATTAGATTATGTCTTTAAAAAACACTATAAATGAATGAGTAAAATTTTCTGGGACATTTTACGTATGTCCAGCATCACTCTGGACCGAGTCTTTGGAAAAAACGAAAGACAGTGATGTGTAGGATAATCATAAATATGGATAGAGTATTTTAGTTGGCTACTTATAAGGACCAATTCATAAATTATTTAGAAGTAGAAAGAGACTTTGGAGACATTTTACCCATCCCTTCCTTTTCAGCAGAAGAGTAAGACAAGGCCCCAAGTAAATGAAGTCAGTGAAAGTAAGCATAGGATAGTAGTTTTTATACCTATAATCTTGGCTTCTTCAGGCCTATTTATACCATTGAGGTCCCTGGCATTTTTCAGCTGGTCTACTTAGTAAGTGAAAATTAGGTTAAACAGTTTAGTTAATAAAATACTCATTAATTACAGTCTCATGCTTGTGGCCAGATAGTCTTTTCTGGGATCGATGTGCTTCTTCTCCCAGTATATATTTCTTCATTCTCAATAATTAGAGGTGCACCAGTGGTACAGTATTCATGATTCTGTATTTATTTTTGTCTCCCTCATTACAGGTTCATGTCAGGGCTGGCCTTTTTCATGGTACTGAACTCCTGTGTAAAACCATCGTAAGCTCAGAGATATCAGGGAAAAATGATCATATTTGGAATGAACCACTGGAATTTGACATTAATACTTGTGACCTGCCACGAATGGCTAGATTATGTTTTGCTATTTATGCAGTTTTGGATAAAGTGAAAACGAAGAAGTCAACTAAAACGATTAATGCCTCTAAATATCAGACCATCAGGAAATCTGGGAAAGTGGTAATTATATATTAACTTCTGAAAAAATTTAAAAATGGAATAACATTATAATGGAATAATTTTAAGACCTCTTGACATGGAATAATATCAGTGAAGTTATATCACATAACTTTAGTCCTTAAGAACTGATTTCAAAAAGGCAATAAACATCCCTTTTTATATTCTGCTCATTCATTTCTTTTTTGGCAAATTTATTTTAGTAAATGTCATGCCATAAGTGCTTTATTATAAATGTTATACTTTTTAGGAGCTATAGGCAAAAAAGGATGAAGAAATTTTAAATACTGCTAGTCCACAATCTCTTAACTAAAATTTCAGCTGCCACATATGTTTGAGAATTCAGAATTTTGTGCATTTTTAAAAGATCGTATTTCACTTAGCACACCTTGTGGAGTCTGGGACTCACCTGTAATCAAACATATCAGTATCTAGAAGTATATGAACATTCACATTAGATGAGACAAATGAAAACTATTAATTTCATGTTATTTCTGGCCATATTTTTAAAACTGTCAAAAATGAGTTATAAATAAACCTGTAGTTTTCAATTCTTTTCAGTTTTGAAATTGTGGATGAAGGATGGTGGATTCTTTTTCATATTTGCTCTCATTTATTATTTTTAGTTGTCTTTTTACTTTTCTTCTTTATGAAAAAAATTTTTTGAGAGATGGGGACATTAAATTTTATACCTTAAAAAACTTGATCACTGCATTTAGTTACATGGATTTATATCCTTCTGTTTTTAACATCAGAATGTAAGTATTTTCTCTGGTTATTATAATTAAAAAAATTTTTTTTCATGAAAAAGTCACAGAAGACTTATTTTCTTAGTGTTTTTCCCCCATTGATAATGAAGTTTTACTTAAAATATTTGAGTATTTATAAGGTTGTTTTACACATTGACCTAGTTAATTAGCCTAATTATCTACATAAAAGTCCCATCAGCTTGGTGCTTCCATTTTAGAAATATAAATGAATTCTATGATACCTAGGGAATTGCCTTCTTCTGGTTATATATGATGAAAGCTCTTAAAACATACAACCTGACAATATATCATAGACATTTTCGTTAAGAAAAAATTTTTAAATTTTATTGATTGATTTTAGAAAAAAAGGGAGGGGGGGAGAGAGAGAGAAACATCGATTTGTTGTTCCACTTAATTTTGCATTCCTTGGTTGATTCTTGTGTGCCCTGACCAGGAATTGAAGCCACAACCTTGGCATATCGGGATGGTGCTCTAACCAACTGAGCTACCCAGCCAGGACCACAGATATTTTCTTGAATCATTAAGAGTTCCTTATCATTTTCAGTGGCTGTGCAACAAATATTCCATTTTTTGGATATAGTATTTTATCGTGAAATTTTAGAGTTTCCTTCAGCCATTGTAAAGACGTTGAACATTTTCCCATGTACGTCTTGAGTTTGTTTAGTTTTGGGTGTTTTTGGATGAAATTTTTGGGAAATCATCTAGAACTCTAGTAATTTCTAGAACTAAAAATTTGAAACAAAATGCATGATCATGATCACACCTTAAAATTTGTTCTTAGCATATTTATGCAACGGTATCTTTTTCAACAGCATTATCCTGTAGCATGGGTAAATACGATGGTTTTTGACTTTAAAGGACAGTTGAGATCTGGAGATGTAATATTGCACAGTTGGTCTTCATTTCCTGGTAAGATTTACGTTCTAATTCTTAGTGTTAAAGAGTAACTTTTGGCACAGTGGACTTGTTAATGTTTCTTTATGTTTCCTTTCAGTTTAGTGAAGAAACCATCATTTTGTGTCTTTATTGTTTATTTTAAAACAAAGTTCCATAGATTATTTTAATACATTCCCATGATTTCTATCTGCATATATTGTTATTTTAATGTGTTCTCGCTGTAAACATTTTATATTTATATGTTTTTGAGAATTTTCCTAAGGGATAATGTCTTTTACAACATTGTCTTTATTGCTTCTAGTTGTATTAAATTTCTATACTAGTAGAAAGAACATTCACTAATATGGGAAGACTAGTAACAATGCCCTAGCCTGAAATATGAGCTAAGAAGAGCACGTTTTACAGGCCTGTATTTTTCAAATACAACTTAAAGTACCCCTATAGGGGCAACCCTATAAGGTTGATGGTTTTATCTCCATTTTACAGAAGAGGAAAGTAAACCTCTGTCAATCTTACATAATTGGTTCTAATCTAGGATTTATACAAAAGACTACTAGACTCTTTCCATCGCTCTATACTCTTTCCCAAGTGTGGAATTTTTTAGTGTAGAACTTGTATTATATTAGTGAGTTTTTTTCTACCTTCATAGATATTTAGTAAAATTTTGAACTAACTTGCATTTTTAAATTATTTTGTGGGTGACAGACTAATGAAAATGTTCATGTATTAATAGTTACTATGTGAATAATTGCTTTTGGATACACACATAATTGTCTTGGACATAAATTACAATTAGTTATTTATGAACATATTTATACATGTCTCGCATTCTGATTTATATGTGTGCGTATTTTGTTATTCCTATCCTTTCCTGCATATACCTCCAATAATTTTCACTAATCATGTTACTTTCCAAATATAGGGGCGCAGTGATGTATACATTTCTTAAGAGGAGCTACAGTTTCATTGAGTAAAAATTAAGCATTTCAGCAATATACTTTTTTGTAAATCTTAATTTAGACTCGCACATGGTCTCCAGAAATCATCAAGCAACTTGACTGGTATTTTTAGAAAAAGTTTTGGTGGTATTAACTTGGCATATCATGAACTTAGCTTTATCTTTAACAAAATGTAAGATGAAAAATAATAAATGAACACATTTGCACTGCATGTATCAGCTGTAGAATTGTCATGTATATCACCAGTGGGAGCAAGCCAGAAACGAACTACAAGTAATCTATTATCTAGAGTTCCTAGGTCATCAATAACTGCATTTATTGGCTGCTTTTGTGTCTTTCTAGAATGTTTTATATGCATTAGGAAATATAAAAGTAGATTCCTATTTTTCTCCCTATTCTTCCATAAAATAACATTCTGTGGCGTGTTCTGCTCTTTGCCCTTTTAACCTTTTCTGTCTATATAAAGTGCTGCTGCTACTTCTCAAAGCAGAGTTATCTTTTTGTAGTTTTCATAGTTATAAGGAATAACCTTGCTATGCACAGGTATATATCTTAAGGTAAATTCCCAGAGGTGGCTTTATCAAGTCAAAGAATAAGTACATTTGTAATATTGATAAATAGTCACAAATCGCTGTCTTAGAGATTGTACCAACTTACACTCCGCATTTATAATATATTAGAGTGCCTTTTTGTGATCTTTTTTTTTTTTTAAATCCTCACCCAAGGACGTGTCCATTGATTTTTAGGGAGGACGGGGGAGAGAGAGAAAGGGGGGCAGGGAGAGAAGCATCAGTGCTAAAGAAACATTTGATCTGCCAGTCTTCTGTATATGTCCCAACCAGGGATTGAACCCAAAACCTCTCGGCACATGCCCTCACTGGGGACCAAACCCACAACCTTTTGGTGCATGGGACAATGCTCCAACCAACCAAGTGATCCAGCCAGGGATTTGTGATCACTTTTAAGCATGGTTATCTTCATAAAGTTTAGGGCTGATAAGAATACTACAGTGCTACATGTTACTTTAGATAGGTTGCATTTGGTAGGGCAAATAAGTATAATGGTACTAGTTAGCAAATACAGGATCATTATTTGCTGAGAAGGCAACTTTAGAGGCCTATAAGTTAGGAGAACTGCTTCAGTGCAGTGGAAGTGGAATCTGAAATTGAGAATTAAAAAAGATGAACAAAGAATTAAGTAGCTGAAACCTGTAAATTTTTAAGAGATTTTGTAGTTTTGGGAGGTAATTCTGATTGTGCATACTGTCTTTTCATTGGACCTAGACAAACTCTTTCAGGAAATACAGAGAGAATAACTTAAAAATCAATATAAGTAAAGAGGAATTAATTTTAGAGAGGGGAGGCTTCAGGTTGGTTATACCACTTTGCTCTCCTGCCTTGGGTTTCATTTCTCTTCAACAGTTAACTTATCTACGAAATGAGAAAGTTATATGAACTCCAGGATTTTATGACAACACTGAAATTCTAAGATTCCTGTGCGCAATTTTTTTAATGGACTATGTTTAGATTGGTAGAGAAGAGGAAGGAGTGCCTTGAAGAAAGAAGCAGGTGGTGAGGTTAAAGGAGTACCACTTGAATGGAATAGTACAGAAACTACCAGAGAAGGCGTTTAACTATATCAGTAGTTTGGGATAATAGAGGAATATTAAGTTTGTCAAAGGAATGTCGTTGATGACTTTGAAAATCATCAGTTTGAGTACTGTGATGACCATGGAAATCAGATTACATGCAATTAAGAAGCCTGTAGTGATGAAATAATGAATCCCATGGGCCACCTGATTTTGGTAGAGGGAGAGCAATTTCAAGTAAGTTTTATTTCCTAATTGGATACTTACCAAATTGAAGAAAGGGGTGAGGTAGCTATTGATTTTTGTTAATTTTCTCATTTAAAAAATGTATGTAAACTCAGATTCAAATTTTGTGTTAAACATAAACAGAAAATTAGAGGCTTACTGATAAAATTACTTGCCAGACTTCCTTAAGTGACAAATTTTTTAAATAATCTTCATGGTTGAAATCCATTAAAATTTTATTTTTAGTTTCAAAATACATTTTAAGAATTAAAATTGTTTCCATGTTTTAGATGAACTTGAAGAAATGTTGAATCCAATGGGAACTGTTCAAACAAATCCATATACTGAAAATGCAACAGCTTTGCATATCAAATTCCCAGAGAATAAAAAACAACCTTATTATTATCCTCCCTTTGATAAGGTAAGTTAATTTTTAAAAGGACTATACCATATATAGAATAATTGAATTATTAGTTTCTGGCTCTACATGTTTATAGCTAAGCTCTATATGTCTGTTTCTATTCCTATTTCAAAATGTCACATAAATTGACAGCTTTGTTCAGTGGAAAGACCACTCAGCAGGGAGCCAACTACTTAGTTCTGGCTTTGTCACTGATCAAGTGTGATACATTATCTTCGGAGTTCAGATTCCTCATTTATAAAATGAGGAAATCATTCATTGTTCTCAGGGGTTTTTTTCCAACTTAAAAAGGCTATAAATACATTTATATGTAATTCTGAACATGTGAAATATACAGTGAAACATGACAGTGTGTTGGTTCCAAGATTAAAGATATAATCACTGTTGCATTAGAGGTGATATTCAAAGAAAAGATGGTTTATGTTGAATAGTACTGATAATAGGACTTCCTAAGGTACTATTATTTGAATCTCTAACAAGGACTTCCATTTCTAAATGTATTTCCTTAGTATAAAGCTGCGTGTCTTGGGGATAAGGAAAATATCTTGTGGGGGCTTAAAATAGGGCTACAATAATTGACATGCTAAGAGAGCTAAGCCGTCATGTTTTATCTTCAGTTTTGGCATTGTTATTTCAGGTATGATTGATGCTGATTTTTATGATGAAATCTTTGAGCAAATTCCCAAATAATAATGTTTCTTTTATTTCCTTAATCCATTGGAGAACCAGTTACCTTTAAAAAATGATGTTATACTAAATAGCATTTAAATTAATCCACCCATAAACTTAATTGTGTTTTAATGTTCAACAATACCAGACCTGTAGAGAGTAGATTTTAAAGGTAGTAGTTAATTAAATTTATGTAACTTAATGTTTTTTTTGGTATTTGCATTTTAATTGAATTTTATCCACCTAAAAAGTAACTTTTCATTTCAGATTCTTGTGAAATGTTTTCCTGATCAATAATATCTTGTGATTATTGTGGTAGAAATCCCAAATATATCAAAAACCCCATACCTTAGCGTATGTACATTGAGTAAGAAAAGATACATTTTGACTCATTTATGTCTTGGCTTTACTACTTAGAATAGGAATGAATAGTGGTCCTAGCTGTGCCTGTGTTTGTGTTCAATTATATTTTGTTTGACAGTCAGTTATACTTATTTTGGAATCAGATGAGATGCTTTTTGGAGCATTTTTTTCAAATATAATATCCTGTGCAAATATAAATGTTTTTAATCTAACATTTTGAGGAAAGTCTAGTTTTATAAGAATGTTTTATTTCACTATTGCCTAAGTCACCTTTAACTGGTCACTGAACTTTCCTTTACCTTTGAAGATCAACTTGGAATGAAGATTTTAGTCTTTAAATCTCTAAATATATTTATACTTACTGGGTTTCCTTTAATAGTACAGTTTTCATATGATCACTGTAAACACCAAATCAAATAACACCGATATAAAAACAGAAAGTTTTTCATATTTAAAAAAATGTTTTCTTGCTGTAATTACTTACATACATTTTGCTTTTCAAGTCAATTTTATTTTTATTGTTTAATTTTAATAACAATAATCTCATTGGATCACTATAACAACTTTATGAAACAGGTTGGGAATTGTCATTACATTTTTCACATAAGGATACAGACAGATTATTAGTTTAAGACTGCCTAACTCAGGTATAGATTGTGAGATTCTTTACCACTCATCTTCTTTCTGAATCCTAGGGCCCCATCTCTTCAAGACTCAGAGGCCTTTGGAACTTAATGATTTGAAAAATATTTTCAGGCTCTCTTTTGACATTCCTTTACACTTTTGATATCTGTTACTTCAAAGAAAACATGACATGTCAAAACTTACCCTGTCTTTAGTAACTCTAATATATATCTTTATTTTCTTAATCAGAAGACATTGACCTATATTAATTTTTTTCTACATCCATATGCAAGCCCCACTATTATTCATTTTATCTACAGACTATACTAGTGCATCCTAGGAGCCACAGTCCCTTAAAGTAATGCTGTTGATTGATTCCTGGTTGTCAGGAGTTTGAAGATTCTCAATTACTACATAATACCATTTTGCATTTAAAACTCATGTTTACTTTATAAAGCATAGATGTGCCAGACTACATGTAGTCTAAGTACAAGTGTAGTCATTTATATTTAAAATTTTACAAGTACAGGAGCCAAAATTGATTTTTTAAAAATCTTTTTAAACAGATTATCGAAAAGGCAGCTGAGATTGCAAGCAGCGATAGTGCTAATGTATCAGTAAGTATCAAGGTTTTAAAATGACCCTTTCTTGTTATAAAGTTGTGCTTATTATTAGCTACCTTCATCTTACTTATGACAATGAAATTACAGAAGACCACACTCATATGCAAGAACAACCTGTGAGCATGCGTGAGTATGTACATACTAACGTTTTGTTAAATGGCAGTTGTCTGTGAGCGGTCTGTGTTCAGTGGTAAGCCCTTTTCTGATATAAACACAAGTTCAGCATCTAGTTTGTAAGGAATGTTATGACATCTCATAGATTAACAGTGCAGTCTTTGTGAATATAATTCAGTTGACGAAGATGGCTGTAATTTTTCTTTTTCTCTCATGTAACAAAGCAGATATAATCATGCCAGGTTTCCTCCATCTCGGTGTGCTGTCATGTTTAACATGTAGTTTCTATCTCACGGTTTAATATTGGTGCTTGAGCTTTCTACAGCCAGACCAAGAAAAGCAGGACTAGAGGCCACACATTCTTTTTTGAGGATATCAGTGACATGCCTCATGTCTGCTTACATCTCATTAGCCAGAACTTAGTCACATGGCCATCCTTAACTACAGGTGAGGCTGGGAAATGTAGTCTTTAATTGGGCAGTCATGTGCTTGGCTAAAAGAGATTATAGCTACTAAAGAAGAAGAGAATGCATATTAAGGGAAAAACTGCAGTCTCTGCCACATACACTAGTCCCATTTTTTTCTGCCCAAATGCTAGAAAACATTACTTTGTTTACTTAGGCCATAATATATGTATAATATTTATACCATCTATATTTTTTAATTTAAAAAACTTTTTTAGTTCAACACTTTGCTGAGTTCTGATCTGATATTTTCTTTTCATGCCATCAGTTTACAACTTTTAAGTGCAAAGCCATTTTCAGTAAAGCCATTCTGTGTAGATTGGTAATTATATAGGCTGACAGGCAAAATGGAGATAATGTATATGTCTTTGGCATTTGCAGTGAGTCAAACCAATATTTAATGTTGGCTACTTCGAGACATGTCTGGCACAGGCTGTTTTCTGCTTTGCCATCAGAGTTCTCAAAAATTTCTATAGCTTGCACTAATGTGGCTCAGTTGGGCATCATCCCACAATACGAAAGGCTGCTGGTTTGATACCTGGTCAGGACACATGCCTGGGCTGCAGGTTTGGTCCCCGGTCAGGGCACATACGAGAAGCAATCAGTCGATGTTTCTCTGTCACATTGATGTTTCCCTCTCTTTCCCTTCCCCTCTCTAAAAATAAGTAAGTAAAACCTCTTAAAAAAATTATTTAGCTCGTAGTGCAGGTTATCTGCTACTACAAATACTTTAAGAGTAGTTCTCTGTAATGAAGCAAAAGAAGTTTATTGCCACTATACACTTAGCAGTCAGGTGGTTCCTAAAGCACATAATTATAGTTTAAGAGATAACAGTTATATATAGGGATATCTTCATTCTAGTGCCTATTTTTGGTTACCCTTTATTAGTTTTAATATTGCTGTAATATTCTTGCCCAGGTTTGATATACCCTTGTTTTTTAAATTGGGTACATAATACAGTTAATAAATTGTGAAACCAAAAATGAAAGTTTTTTTTCTGTAACCCCCAGAAACTTTCCTCCTCAGAGATAACTGTGTAAATAGTTTAGCTTGCAGCTACCAAACCTGATGCTGTGTATGCATTTATATACCTTTATGTGTAAATGTCAATGTCCTTTTTAAAAAAAATCAATGAGCTATTTATTATACAATCCCTCCCCTTTTCATTTAATGCATTTCATGGATTCTGTCATGTCTGTATGTTAAACTTTCTTAACATTCCATAGCATTAATTATTAGTATCCATTACATACCCCTACTGATGGATGTTTTGCTTACTTCCAACTATTCTACACTAAAACAGTGCTGCAGTTAATATTTTGAACATACTTCATTATACATATGTGTATTTTATAGGATGGGTTCCTAGAAATAAAATGAATAAATCAAAAGATATGTGCTCTTTTTGTAAGAATTCTGCCAAATTAAATTGCATACCATAAAAGATGGAAAAATTACAATCCCACCTACACTGTAGAAGGATTTCTACTTTTTATATTTCTTTTTAAAAATTTTATTTTATTTTATTTTTACTTTTTAAAGATATTCATTTATTCATTTAAAAATATATTTCATTGATTATGCTATTACAGTTGTCCCGATTTTCCCCCCTTTGCCTCCCTCTACCGGGTATCCCCATTTCCTCCAGCAATTACCCCCCATTAGCTCATGTCCATGGGTCATGCATATAAGTTCTTTGGCTACTCCATTACCTATACTATTCTTAACATCCCTCTGTTTATTTTGTACCTACCAATTTGTACTTCTTATTCCCTGCACCTTTTCCCCCATTATCTCCCTGCGCTGTCCCACCTGATAACCCTCCACATGATCTCCATATCTGTGATTCTGTGTCTGTTCTGCTTGTTTGCTTACTTTGTTTTTTTAGATTCAATTGTTAATAGTTGTGAATGTATTGTCATTTTAATGTTCATAGTTTTGATCTTCTTCTTATATAAGTCCTTTTATCATTTCATATAATAATGGCCTGGTGAAGATGAACTCCTTTAGTTTTAACTTGTCTGGGAAGCACTTTATCTGCCCTCAATTCTAAATGACAGTTTTCCTTGGTAGAATAATCTAGATTGTACGTACTTGCTTTTCATGACTTTGAATATTTCTTGCCAGTCCCTTTTAGCCTGCAAAGTTTCTTTTTAGAAATCAGCTGATAGTCTTATGTGAACTCCTTTGTAGGTAACTCTCTGCTTTTCTTTTGCTGCTTTTAAGATTCCCTCTTTATCTTTAACCTTTGGCATTTTAATTTTGATGTGTCTTGGTGTAGTCCTCTTTGGGTCCATCTTGTTTGCCACTCTCTGGGCTTCTTGGACTTCCTATATCTATTTCCTTCACCAAATTAAGGAAGTTTTCTTTCATTATTTTTTCAAATAAGTTTTCAAATAAGCTCAGCTCAGAGGAAAGGGCGTGCCTGACCAAAGGAGCTGCTCTGTGTACAGATCCCTGGGTGACCCCTCTTATGATTCCCCAGGCTCCTCCCATCCCTTGGATCCCTTAATTAGGAGCTTGAGTTTCCCGGGACTGTATTTCTCACTAGCTTCATGGGTCTTAGCAGATCTGATTCCTGGTTGTATCTACTTTCTCTCATTAAAGGAACCCTGAGTTAGGCACTCTTTCTCCTTTCCCCAAGCTGTTATTGATTAGTACTTTTAAGAAGATATATCTTTTCCAACACTTTATGGTCTTTTGAGTGACAGGAATGAATAGAACTGTTGTAGTTGAATATTCATGTATATGCCAAGGGCAAGTTACATTCCTTAATATGATCAACACAGGTTGACTTGTTGAATTGTGTGCATGTACATTTATAGGCGTATATAAAAACATGTATACATATCTATAATATGTATTACACACAGTTCATCAGTTAAATTTACCATCACCTTACCAACAGAATTAAACCTGCTATTGGAATTAGAATTTTTTAAAAAGATGTTATTTACTTACATTTTAGATAGAGGGAAAGAGAGGGAGAACAACATTGATGTGCCAGAGAAACATCAATGAGTTGCCTCTTGCACACCCCTACCTAGGGCCCTGGTCCACAATCCAAGCGTCAGGCATGTGCTCTGACTGGAAATCGAACCAGTGGCCTCTTGGTTTGTGGGATGTGCCCAACTCACTGAGCCATACCAGTCAGGACTAAAATTTTTTTAAAATTGTGATAAAATCCATATAATATAAAATTTACCATTTAATCATTTTAAGTATATAGTTCAGAAGTGTTATGTGTATATGCACAATATTCTTAACACATTGTTAAGTGCAACTGATATCTAGAACTTTTTTTCACCTTTCCTAACTAAAACTCTATATCCATTAAACAACTCCATATTTTCCTCCCCTCAGCCCTTAACATCCACTATTCTACTTTCTGTTTCTATGAATTTGGCCATCTAGATACCTCATATAAATGGAATCATACGGTATTTTGACTTTTTGTGACTGCCCTTTTTCAGTTAGCATAATGGCTAGAGATTTTCTTGTCACAACTTGGGAGGATGCTTCTGGCACCTAGTAAGTAGAGTCCAAGGTTGCTGCTAAATTTTCTACAATGCACAACATTGTCTTCTTACAACAAAAATATCAATACCAAGATTCAGAAACCCTGCCCTAATCTGAAACATCTATGTTATAAATAAAGTATGTCTTATTTTCTTGTGGCAGAAACTCAGGCACAAAACCTTAATGGCTGGCTTTAGAGAATGCATGTCATGACTCAGCCTTTAGTTAAGAGTTTCTAGGGATCTCTGTAGAATGTTTTCTTTATAGAATGATTAGGAGTCTTCACAACCTTCCATTTTAGGGACAGGAAATATCAAATATTTAAAAAATATTTTCAAACATACTGAAAACTTGCATAAGAGTATAAAAGTTCCCATACAGCTTTCATTCAGCTTCCCCAGCTGGTAACATTTTACCATGTTTTACCAAATTGTGAGTGAATGAATTTTTCTGAATCATTTGAGATTGAGTAATATCCTGTCCATCATGTCCTTTTTACCCCTTACTTCTTCAGTGTGTATTTCCTAAAAACAAGGACATTCTCATACTTAACCAGAATCCATTTATAAAAATCAAGAAAATAATATTGGTATACTTCTGTTGTCTGAATCACATGTTACATTCACATTTAGCCATTTGGATCAGTAATGACCTTCACAGGTATAGGATCCAACTCAGGATTACTTGTTGCATTTTATTTTGTTGCATTTTATTTTTGTGCTTTTAGTTTCCTTCATTCTAAGTGGCTCAGTCTTATTTTTAATGACTCAGATTTTTTAAAGAATTCAAGCCACTTACTTTGTAGAATGTCATTCAATTTGGATTTGCATAATGTTTTATCATGATTCCAGCTATGCATTTTTAGCATGAATACTATAGAAGTGGTGGAGTATTCTTTTTACTGTATTTTATCAGGAAGCACCAGTGTTTGATTAGTATTGATGTTAATTGTTATCACTTGATCTACTAGCTTTTTCTCTATAAAGTAAGTATTTTATGAGAGGGATATTTTACCTCTAAGTAGACCTCTTGTTTTACATCAGATTTTTATCCAATTGTTTTCATCTTCATTAATATACCGTGCTTAAATCAGTAATATTACAGTGGTTTGCCAAGTGCTGATTTTCAAATTTATTTTTTCCTTTTGGACTTATTAGTTGGCTTATACCATAAGGTAGAAGTTTTTTCCTCCATTTATTTATTTTTACTTTTTTTACTTATAGTAATATCGATTCATTATTTCCATTTTTATTTAGTGACTCATAATTAGTTACTGTCATATATTTTGGTGTTCAAAATGACCCAGCTTTGACCAGTGGCACCCCATTCAAGCATTCTCTTGTGCCTTTTTGACATGTCCCAATCATTCTTTGAGCATTTCCTTCTTTCTGATACAACAAAGTTGTATCCCAGTTTGGGAATCAGTAATTTCCTCAGGGAGTCCTGATTCCTTTTATTTGTGAAAAGTATTTAGAATCTACAAACTGGGGACTAGGTGTGCTCATTGTTACTGGCGCGCAATTGCGTTTAGTCCTTTTCATGAAGCAGCAAAGTAATGTATGTATGAGGTCTGTCCTGATAAAGTCCAACCATTGTTAATAGAAGTAGAACAGACTGCGTGACGTCGATGAGGCAGCCAAAAAGAGTAGACTGGAATGCATGGTGTAAACAATGATGACCTCACTGTACTAGTCAGTGGGGGCTGTAGATGCCATTGAGTGTGTGTACTGCATGACCATTGCATTCAAAATGACTGAATGAGTAGAGCAACAGATCTCATCAAATTTTGCATTAAGCTTGAACATTCCTCTGCGGAAACTGTTCAGATGATTCAGAAGGCTGCAGCTGTGGGCAGTTGGTGATTGGCAACTTCATCATGACTAACCGTCCTGCTCACACTTCACGTCTTACACAGAGTTTTTTGGCAAAACATCACATCACCCAGGTGACTCAGCACCCCTACAGCCCAGATTTGGTGCCCTGCAGCTTCTGGCTTTTCCCAAAACTAAAATCACCTTTTAAAGGGAAGAGATTTCAGACTCTTCCCTTTCAAAGGGAATGAGATTCCGGAAAATACGATGGGGGAACTGTTGGCGATTGGGAGAACTGTGTGAGGTCCCAAGGAGCCTACTTCGAAGGGGACTGAAGCATCATTGTCTTATGTACAATGTTTCTTGTATCTCGTTATCTTCTTCATTATGTCTCATTCATAGTACATGGCTGGATGCCTTCTGAACAGACTTTGTATGTCTGTGTCTGCATATATTTGGGCAAATACAAGTGCAGATATATTTCTTTTATCTATTAAAAACCACAAGTTCTTACCAATGCCTCTAATTTGGATCCAGCACCACATGATTTGTTTTCTAGCCTTTGACTTTCCATATTTTTAATTTCCTCTTTGACAGTGAGAAATCTGGATTCCTATTAACCTCAATATATTTACTTATTTACTCAGTTCCATTTGTATTCATTCTCTCAGTCACATAACCATGTTCTCAGTCTCTGTCCTACCAGCCCTGACTTCATGGACTGTCTTATCCCAGCTACACAGTCAAGCCAACAAGTCATTAATTCTCTCCCCTCAAGCACACAACTAAAGATGCTGTTAGAGCCTCCAGCCCCTCTGAATATGAGAGATGAGTTTTCCAGCCCTTTCCATTGTGAAGGGGAAAAAACCATAATCTTTTTTCTGTAAATGCGCTCATAGCAAGGTTTACATGTTTTGTTGTATTTTGGTCATTAGTCACTATTAAGATATGTGTATGTTTTTGGAAAATCTAAACACAAAGACAAAGTAGAGAATATGGGCGTTAATTTTCATTGCTTTCACCTATAATTTTCCCTTATTTTAGTTCAAGCATTTGAACACCAGCTATACTGTACAATACAATTTTTAATTACTGATTGTTTTGGGCTTTGTAAAAGAATGCAAGATTTTGTGTTTTGTTGGGCATTCTGCCACTTTCTGGTAGTTGGTTGTTTTTACATTGGCATTATTCAGGGCTGTGCTTTTCATAGCTCAGCAAACAATCACAGGACAATTATACATCCAATCCCATGCTCTCCCCTCTTAGTTTACTTCTAGTTCTTCAGGGTATTTACTTACAGTAAGTCTTTAAAGTCTAATTTTGGTCCTTGAAATTATAGTAGGTCTGCTGGCTTTTTTGCAATATGTTACTTAAAGCAAGCCTGCCTTTCTTGGACATGAACAATTTATACTGTGTTAGCAGTAATATGTTTCACTTTAAGGTGTGAGTGTAGGAGTTTCATTTCAAGTTCTGACTTCTCATGATCACTTTTCAGAGAAACCCAAGTCAAGCTTGTCAAATAGAGAATATACATTTTATACTATAATAATACAGAGTCTTTGTCTATTTCTTTTAAATATAACTTTTTTAAAAGAGGAGTTTTAGGTTTGCAAGAAAATTGGGAGTGATTTTGCATGTGTCTGCTGCCCCCATACATGCATATAGCCTTCCCCATTATCAATATCACTCAATAGAATGGTATGTTTGTTACCAAGACTGAACCTACATTGACACATCATAATCACCCAAAGTCCAATGGTATTGTGCATTGTGTAGGTTTGGGCAAATGTATAATGACTATGAGGTCTATCCAGAAGGTATCCAGCCATGTACTATGAAAAATAGAGACATTTAATGAAGAAGATATGGTACAAGATTCCACTGTACATGGGACAATGATACCTCAATCCTCTTCAAAGTAGGCACCTTGGGACCTCACACAGTTCTCTCAGTCGCCATCAGCTGCCCCATTGTATTTTCTGAAATCTCATTGACAATCTAAAATCTCTTCCCTTTCAAAGGTAATTTTAGTTTTGGGAAAAGCCAGAAGTCTCAGGGTGCCAAATCTGGGCTGTAGGGGGCCTGAATTCACTTGAGTGATTTGATGTTTTGCAAAAAAATTGCACAAGATGTGATGCATGAGCAGGTGCATTGTTGTGATGAAACTACCAGTCACTAGTTGCCCATAGCTGCAGTCTTCTGAATCATCCGAATAGTTTCCATGGAGGAATGTTCAAGCTTAACACAAAGTTATTGCAGATCTGTTGCTCTACTTGCTCATTTTGAAAGTGACTGCCACACAGTACACATGTTCACTCAGTGATGTCCACTGCTCCCACTGACTAATACAGTGACGTCATCATAGTTTACACGTGTGCATTTCATTCCACTCTCCTTGGCTGCCAGGTTACATGAATGTTGTGCAAACAGTTCTCATTATATTAACAATGGCTGTACTTTTCCCAGACAAACCTTGGCATATATCTATTATTATAATATCATACAGAGGATTTTCACTGCTTTGCAAACCCTCTATGCTTTTCCTGCTCATTTTCCCACCCCAACCCCTACTCCTGGCAACCACCGAATTTATTTTATTCTACTCCTAGTTTTACCTTTTCTAAATGCCATATAGTTGGAATCATACATTATTTAGCCTTTTCAAACTGGCTTCTTTCATTCAGTAATATGCATTTAAGGTTTTTTTCATGTCTTTTCATGGCATGATAACTCATTTCCTTTTAGTGCTAAATATTTCATTATATATATTACAGTTTATCCATTAATCTGAATTCTGGACATCTTGGTGCTTCTAAGTTTTGCCAGTTTTGAATAAAGCTCCTATAATCGTCCATGTGCAGGTTATTGTGTGGGCATAAGTTTTCAGTTCCTTTTGTTAAATACCAATGAGCATGATTACTGGATTGTGTGGTAAGAGTATGTTTATTTTTCTAAGAAACCACTAAACTGTCTTTCTAAGTGGTTGTAGTATTTGCATTCTTAGCAGCAGTGAATGAGAGTTGCTCCATATCGTCAACAGCATTTGATGTTGTCACTGTTGGGAATTTTGGCCAAATAGGCATATAGTTGAATCTCATTTGTGTTTTAATTTGCATTTCCTTGATGACTTGATGTTAAGCATTTTTTCATATGCTTATTTTCCATTTGTGTATTTTATTAGGTGAGGTGTCTGTTTAGGTATTTAGCCTATATTTTAGTCTAGTGGTTCATGTTCTTATTTTATTGACTTTTAACTGTTCTTTGTATATTTTGGATAACAGTTTTTATCAGATAAGTCTTTTTGCATGTATTTTCTCCAAGTCTGTGGTTTTTCATTCTCTCGACAATGTCTTTTGCAGAACAGATAATTTTAAATTTAATGATGTCCAGCTTACCAGTTCTTTCTTTTCAGGATCACGCATTTGGTGTTATATGTTAAAAGTAATTGCCAACTGTGAAGTCATCTAGATTTTCTCTTGTTATATTCTACGATATTTGTAGTTTTGTGTTTCACATTTATTTTTACGTAAGCTCGACAGTGTCAGTCTTTCAACTTTGTTCTTTGTTCTTCAATATTGTATTGGCTATTCTGTACCTTTTGTTACTTTATGTAAATGTTGATACCCAGAAAATGACTTGCTGGGATTTTGATGGGTTTTGCATTGAATCTGTTCATTAAGTTGGGAAGAGCTGACTTTTTGACAATAATGTCTTCCTATGCGTGAACATGGAATATTTCACCATTTATTTAGTTCTTTCTTGATTTCATTCATCAGAGCTCTCTAGCTTTCTTATGTAGATCTTGTATATATTTTGTTTTATAAACCAGTTTTCATATTTTGGGGTGCTAATGTAAATGATATTATGTTTTTAATTTCAAATTTCACTTGTTTGTTTCTGATATATAGGAAAATAATCTATATTTTTGTATATTGACCTTTTAACCTGCAACCTTGCTTTAATTACTGGTTAGTTCCAATAGTGTTTTTGTTGAGTGTTTCAGATAGTCTACATAGATAATCATTATCCCTCTATTCTTTTTTATATATGCATAAACTATTTTGAGTCTATTATTTGAGAAAATTACTAATATGACTTTTTAATATATTTTAATGTTTATGTCAAATCCCAGTTCAAATAATATCAAGTACAAAGTAATATAATAATAGAATATAAATCCCTACAGAATCTTGTTAGATAATTCTGCAGAGGTTTTTTTGTGTTTGTTTTTTAATGTATTTTGTCCTAACTAGGGCAGTTTTTAAGTGTAATGAAGTGCACGTCTTTCTTTTAAAGCAATCAGAATCTAGATCTAAAAAAGAGCATGGATCTCCTTCTTTATTTTAGTATTTTTATATAAGAATTGGGAAGAAGAATGGGATAATTTTATTTTTTGTGGGTTCAGCCAATATTTAATTCTTAATCTAAATGGTTTTATGTGCCCTGGCCAGGTGGCTCAGTTGGTTAGAGCATCATCCCATATACTAAAAGGTTGTGGGTTTGTTCCCCATTAGGGCACATATGAGAGGCAACCAACTGATGTTTCTCTGTTACATCAGTATATCTCTCTCTCACTCTGCCTTCCTCTGTCTCTAAAATCAGTACATATATCCTTGCATGAGAATTAAAAATAAAATAAATGGTTTATGCCTTTGAACCAAGAAGGCTCCTGTTAGTTTCTTTTTAACTTCATATGTTTGGTTTATATAGTTTTTGTTTTCTTTATTTGTTTTTAAAAATAGAAACTGAAAATTAAGAAATTCAATTCAAATAATAAATGGCTTCTTTTTCATCCAAATTGCAATTCTGCCACCTACTGTTTGCATGTGGATTTTTAGGGAACAGTATTTTTCCTTCTTCAGAACTGTTTTGAGAATAATTTTTAACTTCATTCTTAGCTTGCAGATATTTTATTTGGCAGTAAAAATTTTAAAAAGAGAATCCATCTTTATTAATCTTATCAAGGAATTAGATTTTAAGAATCTCACATGTTAAAGCACATAAATTACATATAAATTCATTGTATAAATTTGCTAAGTTTTTGCCCAGGATGTTTGCATAATTCAATTCTGTAATGAGTAATTTTATTTTCTTAGAGTCGGGGCGGAAAAAAGTTTCTTGCTGTACTGAAGGAAATCTTGGATAGGGATCCCTTGTCTCAACTGTGTGAGAATGAAATGGATCTTATTTGGACTTTGCGGCAAGATTGCAGAGAGAACTTCCCACAGTCACTGCCAAAATTATTACTGTCAATCAAGTGGAATAAACTTGAGGATGTTGCTCAGGTAGCAAAAGATCATTCTGTAACACCTTTTGGGAATAATATTACTTTGTTGATTTTGTGTAAATTTTCCTTTCCTACATAGATATATTGCTATAGGTTAGATAATTTTTTTCAGGAGATAGTTGAAGTTTTGAATTCTTATATATAATCTAGTAGTCTAGAAAGTTTTAAGATTTAAAAATCCCAGATTCTGTGTAGATTTTCTATCTTTCACTAAACATAATAAAAACAATGGTCTTGGTATAATTGTCTTTCACCAGCAGGTTGTAGGTCCTGGGCTACTTCGAACAGTTCAAGGTACTCCAAAGTTTTAATCTTGAGACCATTTGCAATGACTGTTCTAAAATGAATATGTTCATTTGAAAATTACCTCTGTTTGTAAAGTTAATATTTTAGAGCATAAACTGTTCAGATCAATATTAACATTTTCCAGTATGGCAGAGTTGAATGTATGCCTTTAGTCAAAATAGAGAGGGGGAACATATTTTGTTCCAAAAGGCCACTAAATTTAAGCGCCTTGGTATAATTTTTCAAGACTGTCAAAAAGCACTAACATTTATTAAATTTAATTGGTCATTAATGCTTTATAGAAAGTCCTTGAAATGGTTTTTAATCAGAATGATTGTATTTCACATATTAAAATAACCAAATTTGTTTACTTTGCTCATACTTACTTGAATTCACTCAATCTTTTAAAGAGCTTTCTGGTCTTAGTAAATCTATAATGAATTTAAAATTTTATTTTAGCATATGAATTTAAAAAATCTTTGTTGTTCTAGTATTACTTCTCAAATTCCCATCCCTTTTTAGTATCTTTTTTCCCCTAAAAGCCTCATTCCCATGAGATTTTGATACCACAGAACAAGCATATGTCTGTTTATGTACTGTATATACATACGTGCTTTATATATAAAAATTGTGATTTAAAGGGTTTAAATGTGTTATGGTCAATAAAATGTTCCATTAAGTGATAAGATTCTCTTACAATATTAAAAGTAAACTCCCTCAAAATAATTTTCTGTTGTTATTAATGAATTTTATATGTAAATTGCTCATCATTAACTTGAGCTTAGGAACTTATATTCATGCTTTGAATTTTTCCTTTATTTCTTGATCATTTTGTGCACACACACCCTTCCTTCCTCTCTCTTTCTTTTAAAAATTATTTAATGGCTATTGATTGTAGAATTCATATATTCAGTGTATCATCTATTTCCAGGTAAGCACTTAATATCTATTTTTCCTGCTTATCTATAGATTATCTCAATTTTGACAATCTTATTAATCCGTATTAACAGGAATAGATTTTTGAGGCCTCTGCAATTGCAAATATGCTTCCCCTTCCTTTTGACCCATCTCTGCTCCTGACTCCTATAATTTCTGAACCAGTTTCAATTTTTGAACAGCTTCAGGCACTACTTCAGATTTGGCCTAAACTGCCCCCCCGGGAGGCCCTGGAGCTTCTAGATTTCAACTATCCAGATCAGTATGTTCGGGAATATGCTGTGGGCTGCCTGCGACAGATGAGGTATCTCCTGCACTTGCGTTTTTTTGGAGGCAAGGAATTACTTGGGTGTGGATAGAGAAGGTGGTGTCTACTTGAATGTCTCATAAGAAAGGGAGAGGCTAGGAATTGTTCACTTTAAAGCACTTGTTCTTTCCCCAACCCCCCAAGTGTGTGTATGTATATATGTGCGCATTTCCTCTATATTGGAAAACAAACAAAAACATGCTGGGTCAGAGGTCCCCAAGATCACCCTCAGGTTTCATGATTCACTAGGAGGACTCATAAGACTCAGTATATAATCATACTCTTGGTTATGATTTATTACAGCAAAAAGATACAGAACAGAATTGGCAAAGGAAAAAGATTCATGGGGCAAAGTCTGGAGGAAACCAGGCAAGTTTCCTTTCCCAGTGGAGTCACACTAAATATACTTGATTCCCTCAGCAATGAGTTGTAACAACACATTTGAAATACAGTATACCAGGGAAGCTCATTAGAGACCTAGTAGATAGGGTTTTTAATGAGGGCTAGACTAACACACACCAAAATTCTAGAGTCCCAGATGAAAAATGGATATTCAGCATAAACCATATGTTTGCACAATTGAGGCACATTGAACTACTCTTATCTGTTACGGTGGTAGAAAGCCTTTTGAAATCTATATTTCCAGATGCCCGCCAAGAGCAACCTTTTTCAGAGGATAGCAGTCAGGCCTGCTGTGTTAACTCCTTTTTCTATCTACCACTCAGCATTAATAAATATTAATTTATTAATGTCTGTGCACCCATAATCTGACCAAGAGCAACTCTCATCGTGTCCTAATCATATCACTGTTTTTCATAACACCATCACTTTTCTGTTGTTTTTCTTTTACCGTATGTAGTCTTGTAAAAAAAAATTAATAAATGTTAATATTTTGTAATAATTATTTTTTAAAACTTTAAAAAAAGTTTTTAAGCAAATAACATTACAGCTAAAGATGAAGTCCTCATAGTTTCCTTACTGACTCCTGGTTACTTCTTTCACTTTCCAGAGGCAACTATAATCATGAATTTGGTGTGTATCTTTCTATATGACATTTTTATGTTTTTACCACACTTCTATATCTATAAAAATATACAGAATGGTGTTATAATACATTTAAAATTCACAGAAATGTGTTTTAGAACATGTAACTTTTTACATTTTGCTTTTTTAAAAATTCAGTATTAGGTTTTTGGGTTCAGTCTTTCCCATTGCAGATAAAAGTAGTTTGTTCCTTTTACCACTGTGTAATATTCTGTAATAGGGATGTATCTTAATTTTTCCATTTCTCTGTTGAGGAACATTTTAAGTTTTCTCCCAATTTGTCTGTTATAAACAGTACTGCAGTGACTATGCTTGTATAGTCTCCTTTGGCCAATACTATGTAAAAATCCATGGGATTTATTCGAAAGTGGTGGACTTGGGATTCATATCTTACCTGACTACTGGAATTGTCCCAATGGAAGTGTGTTTACATGTGAATGTTTGGGCTTGGGCACCCAGTCGAGAGCCACTAACCTTAGTTAATTCAATTCAGCTTAATTACAATATTATGTTATATTAATTCAGTGATTGAACTCCCACTTACAAATGCACTCATTTCTTCTCCTTTAAGCTCAAGTTAAGATTTTAATTGTTCATTGGTTATCTGGGAAAAAGAATTGATTAACCGTAATGATAGGAAAGGAAAATAAATTGCTAAAGTACTGATATAATTGTTATTTTAAAAAAGCAGATTGGCTGACTGAGTGCAAAACTTTTTCAGCATGTCCAGAAATTAGTACCTAATATTATTGTAACTCTGGGGTGATTGTAAGTACAGTCATCAGTTCTATCAACCTAAATTATTTGATAAAAATGCCTCATATATCTGTTCTTTGCTTCCTTCCACTCTCCCTTTTGCCTCTCTGAAATCCTCAGCCTTTCGTGTGTGTTAGTGGAGTAGTGAATATAAGCATGCAACAATCCTGACCCAAAAGAAACATTGTGTCTTTAGTAAGTTAGTATTTGATAGTTTGATAGGAAGGGATCCCTTTCTGGCACAGGGTGTTGGGTGACTTACTATGTCTTCTGTTTTTTTCAGTGATGAAGAACTCTCTCAATATCTTTTACAACTGGTGCAAGTTTTAAAATATGAGCCTTTTCTTGATTGTGCCCTCTCTAGATTCCTATTAGAAAGAGCACTTGCTAATCGGAGGATAGGCCAATTTCTATTTTGGCATCTTAGGTAAGTGTTTTATATTTCAATTTGAGTCTGCCTTCTGCTTTATAAATATAAATCTGTTGTCAGACAGGACATTTAGTAAAACCAGCTGCTTTAGTTGTTTCTGAGCCATCTATAACATTGATACTCTTCTTGGGGTCTTGTATTTCTTGATAACCCAAACTCTTAATTTTCATTATTTGGCAAAATAATTTAGATAAGTATCTCTCCATGCCTCCTTGATTTTTAACTGAAACTAACCATTAATGTATTGCTATTTTCCTATAAAGTGAATTTACTGTGATAATATATTTGGACTGAAAAACAGACTTACTAATTCCTTCCATAAGTTTGTGGGTAGTAATATTATATCATTGCTACTGTTGGGTAAAGATTTTAAAGTTTTCCTATAACAACAGCAACTTTTTTTTCAGCTTCTTTATTAACAAGGTCATTTTTAGAAATACATAAATGTTTTTTCACCCAGTTTATTTAGGAGTAATATCAAGAAAGAGGACTAAAGTTCTTTTGAACTTTAATGTCAGTTCCTCATTTCTGACTCTACTGAGACCTTTTTGGGCTTTTTTTCCTCTGGACTCCAGAGAATTGAAAGTAATGATTATGAGAAAATAAAATAACTTTCTTTCTTTTAGGCTAAGCTTTGTAAGGAAAATAAGCTCTATATCTATAATATTTTTATGTTAATTTTAGTAATTATATTTTTAGATCTTGATTTTCTTAAGAGAATCTTTCTTATTTTTAACTTGTCTTCTTTTCTTATCCAGTTCAATTTTCTTATTTTAAACCGCTCAGGGAATCAGTTATTCTGTCCTGTTTCAATTGTGCACACCATTCTTTAAGTGAGAAGGATTTCTCAATTGTGTGACATGGGTCAGATCTTTATAATTATTTCTAAAGTGGTAATATTACCTTTTTACCCCAAAAGCAAATAAGGTAAGATATAAAATTTGGGGGTTTCTTGGAATAAATAATTCAATAATTATAAAACCTCATATCTTGTTGAACTATGATGTTTAAAGAATTGGAAAGTTGACTGTTCTACTAAAGCTTTTTCACAAGAGGATGTGTTGTTTTCTTTGGTTGACATTTTAAGTTAATTTTATGATAGAATAAAGAAGTATTTGGTGATCTGAAGTGTTTGATAAACCATAATAATATTAACTTTCTGCAGGTCAGAAGTGCACATTCCTGCTGTCTCCGTACAATTTGGTGTAATCCTTGAAGCGTACTGCCGGGGAAGCATAGGGCACATGAAAGTGCTATCCAAGCAGGTATCAGCTTGTTTTAATCTTCATGTTCAATTTGCCACATGGCATTTGGTAAATTGCATCATATACTATTTCTTCCATTTCATTACTTATAGAGGTTTCAGTAACTAAACCAGATTAATACATGTTTTAAATCAAAATTTAAGTCAAGAAATGAAATTTCAACAGACTTAGCAGATCATTAATTGAATGTTACTTGAAAAATTAATCAGGGTTCTCCATAGTATTTATAGCAATACTAGGAAATACCTAGTTAGATAGTCATGAAATCTTTAGGCTCTTTTTTTCGTATCCCTGAGTTACTCTTTCCAATTAGTATAGTATTTATGATTCATATGCCATGCCATTTGTTTTAGACTAAGATATTTTGAAACCTAAGTCTACAGGTGTTAAAAGAACTCATAATCCTCAAGTTGATTTTTAAAAACTATGTACATATATATGCCTGAAATTGTGATATTCTCCCATTGCCCCTCATATTCTTCCCTAGACCTCATTTTCTAATCATTGCAGGTGATGACATATTAGTGATATTAATAGGTCAAATATTAATTGCTTACTCTAGGCCAGGATCCATACTAAGTGTTTTAAGTGTGATATCTTACTGTACTCTCCTAATAAGACACCATAGTGCTTGCCAACACTATCTAGATTTGACAAGAGAAAAAACTGAGGCTCCAAGGGTTTAATTTACTTACCTGAAAACTCACAATTATTTTTTTTATTGTTGTTCAGTTACAGCTGTCCCACCTTTTTCCCCATTGCTCTCCGCTGCCCATCACTGCATCCACCCCCGACCCTCACAGCCAATCCCCACCCCATTGTCTGTGCCCATGAGTCCCCTATTCATGTTCCTTGACTTGCTCCTTACTTTATTTTTAAAAAAGATTTTATTTTTTTATTTTTAGAGATAGGGGAAGGAAGGGAGAGGGAGAGAAACACTGATGTGCCAGAGAAACATCTGTTGGTTGCCTCTCGCATGCCCTCATTCAGGGATCTGGCTCACAATACAGGCATGTGCCCTGACTGGGAACTGAACTGGCAACCTTTCAGTTTGTGGTACGATACCTACCCACTAAGACACACCAGTCAAGGCAAAACTCACAGCTATTAAGTGACAGAAATAAGGTTCAAATTTAGGTCTGCCCAGCTATAAAACTTAAGTGTTTAAAAAAAATTCTGGGAGTTTTGATACCTTTTAAGCAGCTCAACTCTTAAATTTTAAAGTCAAAACTTAAACACAGACCCAGTATGTATTATAAGTAGACAGTAATGTCATTTCAGTGGTATAAATGTATTTTCAAAGCTAAAATAAGATAGAAGCCATTTAACAGAACACAAAATTTCAAAATTGGGGGGTTATTGTTAATAGTGGTAGTCTCAGGGTGCAATTATTTCTGTATTTTGTTTTTGAGATAATCCTGATTCATACAGCTAAGTAATTGCAAGTAGCAATGAGGTTTTAAATAGCTTGCTTGCAAATGAGAAGTATAACTATGGCCCAGGCTTGATTTGCTGATTGGGCTTTGTTCCTTAAAGGATGAGATGTGAGCATTTCTGCCCTCAAAAATAAAACAGCCCTGTATCTCAGCTTCTTCTGCTGGAACCCTTCATTGACAGATAACAACAATATGCTCTTGTCCTCTGGCAGTACTTTTTTTCTGAATTGAGTATTATCTAACCTCACACAAGAAAGTTTTCTTAATGGTTTAATATATATTAATATCAGAACTTATTATATGCCAGGGTTTGTGTTAGATATTGGTGATATGAGGTCAAGTTAACTATGTTGTTGTTGTCAAGGAGTTTATATTTCATAGAGTAGGTGTACAAATCAGTGATTAAGTATTATGATACTAATGTTACGGGAGTATCACAAAAGCACAAGAGACACAAGTAACCTACCCTAGGGCATTAGGGAAGAGTTCACAGTAGAAGGGACAGTTGGTGGTCTAGTTGGTGCTAGCTAGATGAAAAGTGTTAGTATTCTACAGAGAAACAAAACCGATGGGATGTATATTTGTGTATATGTTTAGAGAGAGAGTAAATGGGAGGGAGGGGTGAGATTGAGATTTATTATGAAGAATTGGCCTGTATGATTATGGAGGCTGAGAATTCCCAAGATCAGTGTCAAGCAGACTGGAAACCCAGGAGAGCTGATGGTGTAGTTCCAGCCTAAATCTGCAGGTCTGAAAACCAGGAGAGCCAATAATATGTAAGTTCTGGTCAAAAGCAGACAGGCTTGACACTACGGAGGCCCATGCTTCAGCTCAAATCTAAAAGCAGGCAAAGACCTATGTCCACATTCAAGGTAGTAAGGCAGGTGGAATTTCTTCTTTCTCACAGAGGGTCTGCCTTTTTCATGTATTCAGGACTTCAGATGTTTGGTCGAGGTCCACTCACATTAGAGAGGGCAATCTACTTTTCTCAGTCTACTGATTCAGATGTTAATTTCATCTGAAAACACCCTCACAGACATTTGTAGAATAATGTTGGATTATATATCCGGGCACTCCATACTCCAGCCAAGTTAATACATAAAATTAACCATGACAGACCAATTAAGCATCCATATAAAGATCTTTAAGCCATACTTAATCTCCAAATAAAGGCAATAACAAGGTCAAAATTTCACCTAGCATGCATGTTACAACTACCCTGAGGATAACTAAAAATGCACTAACCTCTTTCCCAGAAAAGGAGGTAATGTCCTTCAGTGATATTTATTCTTCTCCTTGAAATCCTATAAATTAAATACTGTGATGTAAAATTAACAACACTTAAATACTATGACATAAAGTCATTTTACCTTATGTTACCTCATAAGGGAATAAGAGCAGGAAGAAACAAAGACATTTGCTACAAACACATAACAAAAAGACGAGATATTCATGACAGTCCTCATTTTTGTAAGTGGTCACATGGTCATAGCTGGTATTTATCACTACTTTCTTCCAACCTATTCTGTATTTCCTTTGCCTTTAGCAAGCTCCTCGGTTGTCTGTGGTTCTTTACCTGCTGGAATGTCCCAAACCTTCATTCTTGAAGGGTCTAGGCCATTAGTAGTCCTGCCTGGATTGGCTTATAATTTTGACCTTAATCACAGAGCCTGATAACACCAAGAGATCTCTTATATTGTAGACATACTCTTCCTTACCTTCATTGTAGAGTAGAAGGCCAGTTTCCCCTTGGTTGTCAGGATCAATCACTCCAGCCAGCACTGTGACACCCTTCTTTGCCTGTTGTCCCACTGGCATGAGAAGTGCACAATGCCTGGGAAGGAGTCTTCAAGTTCAGTGGCATCATTGTTGTGTCTCCCAGGGAAAGCATTCCTCTCTTTGTAACTAAGACCACTATGCCAGCAGAGCCATACGATCACAGGAACAGGGTGCAAACGTTTTGCTAGTGGTTTAGTGTGGGAGTAATAGTAGTACCACCTCCATTTCCATACCTGATTCCTTGACCCATGAAGTCTGGCAATAGGAGAAACAGCATCATGTATTGGCCACTGATTTAGAGCAGACACACTCTTCTGGGGAACCTTGGCCTAGCCTTGCAAGGCATTGTCACCTAGTTGGTGCTATAACTCAGTCTTCAGAAGGCCATTTCACTGTTCTGTCAAGCCAGCTAACTTTAGGATGGTGGGGAATATGGTAAGACCAGTTAATTCCATGAACATGAGCGCATTGCTGAATTTCAGTTTCTGTGAAATGAGTTTCTTGATCAGAGCAATACTGTGTGGAATACCATGACAATGGATAACTGTAAGCCCATGGATGGTAATTTTGGCATCAGCATTGAGTGCAGGAAAGGCAAATTCATATCCACTATACTTTCCTAACTCATTTGCGTTGCCAGAGAAACTCCCATAGCTTTTCAGAGATAATTTTCATAGTGATGACTTTTCATTCATGTTAAAACCAATTATATCTGATCCCTCCTTTTGGAAAGCCCATTAATGATGGTAATAATAGCTAACCACTTATTATGGGCCATTTTTTCTTCATAGCAATATGAGATTGATGCTATCAATCCCCTTAATTTTATAGTTTCTATAAATCAGTCTCATACCTGTCAGTGTCTCTTGTGTTCATGGCTACCACCCTAGTCCAGTCTATTATCCTCTCACCTGGATGTCTTCATTAACCTCCTAAATTGTGCCCTTTGTTCCCATTCTTGTCCCCTTACAGTCTACCCCCATTCTCTACTGATGAAGTTATTCTCTTAAAAATGTAGATGTATTATGTCATTTCTGTTTTTTAAATCTGCAGTAGTTTTCATTGCATGGAGAATAAAAATCCAAACCTTTTGTCAAAACCTGTAATGCCACACTTGATGAAGTCCCTACTTTTTTGACCTTACTCATATGCTTAAACCATACTGGATATTTCCTTGGTTCTCTGGGAACCTCAGCTTGACTTTTATAACAGCAATCATATAATATATGTAAGATCACATCATTCTTACTTTTTTTTTCTAGACTGATGACTAACAAGGGGAAGACTACCTTTTACATGGCAGTTCTTGTTATCACTGTAAACCTATAAAAAGATAAGGTGTTAAAGCACTTGAAGTATTTGAGTTATGGACATATGAGTATTCAGGACACTGTTCCAGGAAATGGATATCAACACAATTAGTGATGGGGCATGAAAATTCCCAACTGTACAAACATGGAAGAAATTCAAATTTGAAATACTTCAAAAAGTTCCTGTTTGCATAGCCGATTCCTTAGCTTGTTCCCTTTTCACCACTGTTTATATAGCTTCTGAAATTGTTGAAATGTGGAGTGTCTGTGGTTTTGACAGATAACTAACTTGGCAGGTTTTAGCCATCTCAATTTTACCATCAAGCTACATAGAACTTTCCCAGTTTCCTGTATGCCCTCAGCCTGTCTGTAGAAACTGTGTGCCTGAATTCACCTCCCTACAGAGTCTTAGTGGTTTCCTTGCATAGCAGCAGGGTTTGAAAATGAAAAGATAGTGTAAAATAAATGTCCTGTTCATGGAAATTCAAGCCATGGTGTTAATAATGTTTTTAAAAAATTTATATATATATATATATTTTTAAAGATTTTATTTATTTATTTTTAGAGGGGAAGGGAGGGAGAGAGAGAGGGAGAGAAACACCAATGTGTGGTTGCCTCTCATGCACCCCCAACTGGGGACCTGGCCTGCAACCCAGGCATGTGCCCTGACTGGAAATCGAAACCAGCGACCCTTTGGTTTGCAAGCCAGCACTCAATCCACTGAGCCATGCCAACCAGGGCTAATTTTTATATATTGATATGAGAGACAGAGACAGACATTGATTTGTTGTTCCACCCATTTATGCATTCATTGGTTGATGCTTGTTACATGCCCTGACGGAGGATCAAACCCACAACTTCGGAATATCAGGATGATGTTTCAACCAACTAAGCTACCTGGCCAGGGCCGATAATGTTTTCTTAGTAATATTTTATATGCTTGTTATATACAACTCACACATACTCTGCTTTTATCATTAGTTGTTTCCAGTTTTATAGCCATAATGATAAAATCTTATGATTTATGGTTGGCCAAGGCTCTGTTATGGAATTTTACATAATATAACATCAAAACACCCTCAGTTGTTAATCAAAGTTGACTTTTAAACACAGTGGATTTGATTAAATTGGCCATTGTTGATTCATCTTGTACCACTTGCATAAGCTTTTCTTAAATTTGCATGTGTTTTGAGAACCATTTACCTCATTATAAAAACAAGTAATTATTTTAGACTTGGACAACAAATACTGTGTCTGTCTATATCTTTCTTATTACACAAACCGTTTTAACTTACTGTGTGGAAAGAGAGAATGTACTGAGAAGATGTCATGTAAGAGTGACAAGAAACAGGTAGTAAGGCTGAATGTCAGGAACTCCAGAGTTACTTGTATATAAATTTTCCTCTTATGCTATGAAGTTGGCCAAATGGAGTGAGTGGTTCAGATTAGTTGTGTTTCAAATTCTATTACTCAGTGAGCTGTAGAGTTCTGAGTAGTTTAAGTTTCATACTTATCTTCTTACTTACAGCCTATGTCCCTTTTCTCTAATTTACAAGATTCCATATAAGAAAAGGATTTTTAAAAGTTTGAAAAATGGTGCTTTAAGTAACAAATGATAGAAGGAAGTTTTTAATACTGTTATATCTGTTTGTTGTAAACCAAGCACTGTTTTTACTTTAGCTGGTTGGGGTATGTGTGTGTGTGTGTTGGAGTAGTTACTGATTAATATGATCAAATTATATGATAGTACTTTATATTATTTTTAACCATGAATGAATTTTGGTGGTGGGGAAACTTATTTTTCAGGTTGAAGCACTCAATAAGTTAAAAACTTTAAATAGTTTAATCAAACTGAATGCAGTGAAGCTAAACAGAGCCAAAGGGAAAGAGGCCATGCACACTTGTTTAAAACAGAATGCTTACCGGGAAGCCCTCTCTGATCTGCAATCACCTCTGAACCCATGTGTCATCCTCTCAGAACTCTAGTAAGTGACAGCCTGTGATATGCTTAGTGAATTTTACATGAAAATAGCTTTAAAGAAAGGATTTCTAAGTGACTGCCTTGTAGGAGGAATAAGGTCATCTATTAGCTCCAATAAGTGAAATATAAGTAAAGAAGGGAAATCTTAAAAGTCCTTAATGGTTATTCTTGTGTACAATAGGATGTATATTTGCTATCTAAATTTACCTGTGGGGTTAGTGAAAGTTATTATATGTTAGTTTCCTTTCAATCATATGTAACTAAAATTGTTTTCTATTACTGGTTTTTAAGAGTTGAAAGTCCTATTAAGTAAAATGCTGGCATCCATCGTTTAATAGTTAACATTTTTAAATTATTTATTAATTAACTTTCCTATTTCAAAATGAGATCTTGAATAAATTTGGAAAATTATTTCCCACTTTTTCATTCTCTGCAGAAATAATAATGGAAAAGTAATAATGTGTATTCAGTATATCAGTATTCAAAATTGATCCCTTTTAAGAAATCAAGAATGAAATTTTAATAACCCTGATTTTAATTCAATAATATGTTCTGTTTGTTAATGACTGTATATAACAATATAAACTTAAGAATAAAGAAAAAAGGAGGAATTAAAAAAACTACTTATTGATTTGAGAGAGAGAGAGAGAGAGAAACATTGATTTGTTGTTCCACTTACTTTATGCATTCATTGGTTGCTTCTTATATGTGCCCTGACCAGGGATAGAACCTGCAACCTTGGCATATGGGGACAACGCTCTAACCAACTGAGCTATCCAGCCAGGCCTGAAAAAGAATTTTAATTGTAGATAGAAATACAAACCTGGGTTTTCAATCCAGTCCATCTGGCATCACTACATGCCAGCCAAGACTGTCATCCAGGTTGCTTTTCTACCCAGAGGAAATGTTCTAGTTCTGACTTCTGCAGAGTTGGACAGGTGAGGCATTCTCCCGAGCCTCGTATATCATGGCAAAATTATAACCTTACCATATCTTTAAATTGAAGCAGGCTAATTTTCCTCTTGTTTGATTTCAGTGTTGAAAAGTGTAAATACATGGATTCTAAAATGAAGCCTTTGTGGCTGGTATACAACAACAAGGTGTTTGGTGAGGATTCAGTCGGAGTGATTTTTAAAAATGGTGATGGTATGTACTGAGGTTTTTACAGAACCAAATTCCTTAGTATTTCTTCATTTGTTGTTATTTTGCTTTATCTGACAGCTGGTGTGTAAATGTGTAGCAAGTGGCAGCCAAAAGAGCTAGCCGTTAATGGTCGTAAGGCTGAATTCAGCATGTCCTAAATCTTTTTTTCCTCCCCTTTAGGAAAGTGACTTCTACAGCTTACTTACAGACATTGTTTTAATAAACTTTTCCCCTACAAATTACAAAGTCTGTCTATTCCTTTGGTAAAAAGCTTGTGAAATACAACAGAATATTTTCCATAATTTATTCATACATCTTATTTCAGTGATAGCAATTCTGATATTTCTGCCATAGTTTTGTATTTTAAAATGTCTAACTGACCCACACTTTATAAAGGAAATGCCTCTGAAGTTATACCAACCGGAGGCAGTCATGACCGCCAACACTGAATAGTTATGTGACTACAGGAAAGTCATGCAAAATTCACTGAGCTTCAGATTCTTCATGTCCATGAGGATTATAAGAGCTATATGATGGGATTATTAAAATGAATTAAGTGAAATAACAAGTAAATGTGCTAAACATAATACGTGCTTACAACTATTTTTACCTTTTTTAAGTATATTTTATTAATTATACTATTACAGTTGTCCCATTTTTTTCTCCCTTTTATTCCCCTTCCGCCCTGCACCCCCCTTCCTACCAGCATCCCCCGACCCCGCTTAGTTCATGTCCATGGGTTGTACATATAAGTTCTTTGGCTTCTCCATTTCCTATACTATTCTTAACCTCCCCCTGTTTATTTTGTACCTACCATTTATGCTTCTTATTCCCTGTACCTTTTCTCCCATACTCCTCCCCACCCACCCCACCCACCCCACCACCTGCTGATAACCTTCCATGTGATCTTCGTTTCTGTGATTCTGTTCCTGTTCTAGCAGTTTGCTTAGTTTTTGTTTTTGTTTTTTTAGGTTCATTGTTGATAGTTGTGAGTTTGTTGTCATTTTACTGTTTATAGTTTTGATCATCTTCTTTTTCTTAGATAAGTCGCTTTAACATTTGATATAATAAGGGCTTGGTGATGATGACCTCCTTTAACTTGACTTTATCTGGGAAGCACTTTTTCTCCCCTTCCAATTTAAATGATAGCTTTGCTGGAGAGAGTAATCTTGGATATAGGTCCTTGCCTTTCATGACTTTGAATACTTCTTTCCAGTGCCTTCTTGCCTGTAAGGTTTCTTTGGAGAAATCAGCTGATAGTCTTATGGGAACTCCTTTGTAGGTAACTCTCTCCTTTTCTTTTGCTGCTTTTAATATTCTCTCCTTATCTTTAATCTTGGGTAATGTAATGTGCTGTGGTGTGTGCTTCCTTGGGTCCAATTTCTTTGGGACTCTCTGAGCTTCCTGGACTTCCTGGAAGTCTATTTCCTTTGCCAGATTGGGGAAGTCCTCCTTCATTATTTTTTCAAATGAGTTTTCAATTTCTTGCTCATCCTCTTCTCCTTCCGGTACCCCTATGATTTGGATGTTGGAACATTTAAAACTGCCCTGGAGGTTCCTAAGCCTTTCCTCATTTTTTTGAATTCTTGTTTCTTCATTCTGTTCTAATTGAATGTTTATTTCTTCCTTTTGCACCAAATCGCTGATTTGAGTCCTGGTTTCCTTCCCTTCACTGTTGGTTCCCTGGATACTTTTCTTTATTTCACTTTGCGTAGCCTTTACTTTTTCCTCTATTTTGCGACCATACTCAACCATTTCTGTGAACATCTAGATAACCAGTGTTTTGAACTCTGCCTCTGTTAGATTGGCTATCTCTTCATCGCCTAGTTCTATTTTTGGAGCTTTGACCTGTTCTTTCATTTGGGCTTTTTGGTTTTTTTTTTGTCTCCAGGTGCCTATTATGTTGTAAGGGGCAGAGTCTTAGGTATTTGCCAGGGCGGGGCAACCCACACACTGCTTTGTGGCACTGTATGTGGGGGAGGAGTCAGAGAGGGAACAGTGCCACTTAGTTGGCTCTGATGGCTTTCAGTCACTTCCCCCTCTATGCACAAGCAAATTGGGCCCTTTTGGTGTTGGTTGGGTGGGTTTGTGTACATTCCAGGACACTGTGGGATCCTCCAGTGAACTCTCCTGTGAGGCTGGCAGTTTCTCCATCTGCCAGAACCCCCACAGATTTTTACAGCCAGAGGTTTTGTGGCTTTCTTTTCCCACGCAGGAACCCTGGGTTTTGCGGTCTGGCTTGCTCTCCTGTTGTTCCTCCCAGTTTATCTGCATGCAGCTGTGGGACTGCCAGCTGCTGTCTCCACTGCCCAGTCCTCTGGCTACTGCTTTGCCGCCTCCCCTCCACCTCAGCTTCCCGTCTCCATCTCCACCCCTTCTACCAGTCTGGATGAATGTTTCTCTTTTAACTCCTTGATTGTTGGACTTCCATACAGTTTGATTTTCTGGCAGTTCTAGTTGTTTTTTGTTTTTAAATTTGTCGTCCTTTTTTTGGTTGTGCGAGGAGGCAAAGTGTATGTACCTGTGCATCCATCTTGGCCGCCATTTTTAGAAGAACTTGTAGTGTTTTGCTGACATTTAACATCACTTGACCATATGAATGTCATTATATAAAAGTCACTACTTTCACAGCCTCTGTTAGCTTGAAAATTACCCATGGACATTATAAATAAAATCCACTATTACTGTTTTGTAAACCCATCATGCAATTGTTACTTATATAATTCTTAAGAACTGTACATCCCTAAAATTAAAAAAGAAGGAAAAAAATTAGCAGTGTGAATTGTGTGGATGCTTTGATACAGCAATATTGTGTTATAACTATATTACAGCATTCATGCAATTAGTATAGTAGCTTATACATGGTAAACATTAAGAATATTTTTACACTTAATTTCTGAATTGGTGTTACAGGAACATACTATCCAATAGATCTAATATTTGACATAATGAATATGGTCAACATTAAAATTTTGGGGAAAAAATTAACATGGCATTTTTCAGTGGTTTTAGTTAATTTTGGCTGAAATAGCTAATTTTGAATTAATGTTAGAAGTCAAAATGGAAAGCATTTGTAATAATGCAGGGTTTTTTTCCCTTAGATTTACGACAGGATATGTTGACACTCCAAATGCTACGCTTGATGGATTTACTCTGGAAAGAAGCTGGCCTGGATCTCCGGTGAGGTTTCTAATGAATTGCTTTGCCTCATATTATATTCCTTCCTTAGCAAAATTGTAAAAGCTTGTTGATTCCTTTAGTCCTATCATTATTAATTTTTCATAATAAAATGTATAACATTTTATAGTTTATAGTATGCTCTCAAATACATATCTTATTTAAACCTCATTAGGGGTAAAACTATCCATGTGATGGTAAATCCAGGAAAAAGGAATAGGTTTCCTTCCAGTAAGGCCTGGACAGACAGCAAGAGTCACGGTCTAACCTCTGTGGTTTTGAAGTTGCTTTTGGGGAGGACTCACTGGTGGTTATGGGAGTGACAAGGACAGAAAAAAAAACAGTTCATTAGTAACACCGATTTCTGTGCCTTCCTGACCACGAAGAGTTTAGGTGGACTTTGACGGTTTTTAGCTTGACACCATTATTAGGGATAGCCAAGAAAGGGGTAAACAAGACAGGTTTATGGCAAGAAACAAAAGGAAACATAATAGACCCTGGCTGGTATGGCCCAGTGAATTGAGCACCGGACTGCAAAGCAAAGGGTCACCAGTTCTGTTCCCACTCAGGGCACATGCTGGGTTGCAGGCCAGGTCCCCAGTAGGGAACCCATGAGAGGCAACCATGCATTCATGTTTCTCTCCATCTCTTTCTCACTCCCTTCCCCTCTAAAAATAAATAAATAAAATCTTTTTTTTTTAAAGGAAACATAATGGATTTTTAAAGTTTAATTCCCAAATATTCTATGGTAAAGAATAGACGAAGATAATTGCAAACAAAATGTTGGTATAGTTACATAAAAATACAAGATTTGAATGTTAGCCAAGAAAATTAAAAACCAGCCCTCACACTGGGCATGACATCATAATGAACAAGATGGGAGATAGTTATACTAAATATTTAAAGAGTTCATAAAAGTGTATGGGAAAAAGATGTGAAAAGGCTATTCATACAAGATAAAATAAATAAATTAATAATTATGTGAACACTGTCAGTTCCAATGTAAAAGTACAAATTATTAAAACAATTGTATATCATTATATCCTAGCAAAGATTTTTGTTAAATGATACCCTATATCCAATATATTTCCAGAACTTACTTTAAAATTAGAAATGTAGACAGAGATTTATGTACAAAGATATTTATTCTTGCATTATTTACAAATTTAAAAATGGGATCATCAGTTTAAAACTATTTTATTTAATTTTAGTAGTTATTTTTTATTGTACTTTTTCCATTACCATTTATTCCCTTTATACCATCTTCCACCTCCACCACCTGTGCCCCTGCAACACAATCACCACACTGTTGTTCTTGTCCTTGAGATCTTTTTATTTATTTTTTTCTTTTTTTTCTTCCACCCCATCAAACACCCCCTAAAGCTGTCAGCCTGCTCTCTGTCTATGGGTCTGTCTCTTTTGTTTGTTAATTCAGTTTGTTCATTAGATTCCACATACAAGTGGAATCATGTGGTATTTGTGTCTCTGACTGGCTTATTTACTTAGGATAATGTTTTCTGGGTCCAATCATGCTATCAAAAAGGGTAAAATTTTCTTTTTTATGGCCGAGTAGTATTCCATAGTGTAAATGTGCCATAGCTGTTTTAACCACTCATCTACAGACGGATACTTTGGCTAAACATTTGCTTAATAGTAGAAAACGGTTTAAAAAATTGAGCTTTTTCAGGATGACCAAATATCTCCGATATTTTTAAAGATATTGTTTATAGAGAATTGATGGCAGTTTGGGGAAAGTGCTTACCTTCAAATGTCAGATGAAATAAATGTGATGCAAAAGTTACAAAATTATTTCAACCATGTTAAAAAGTCAGATAATTGACAGAATCTAAAACAGTAATGATCATTTCTGGGTGATGGGATTAAAGGTTATTGCCTCCTCCCATCTTCTCCCCCCCATATACCTTTGTGTATCTGTTTCTCTAGTTTTCTACAATGGTAATCTCCCTAAATCAAGGGGAAGAAAACATTAAGCATGATGTAATATAGGTCCATATAGTTTTTAAACTTTTCAAATGCTAGTTAATTATGTTTAACTTTTATCATTTATCTAATTCTTTGTTTTATTTTTTTAAATTGTGGACTGTTTAAAACACGAAAGTATAGAGGATAATTTATAGCAATTTTTATGTTTTAATGTAATGTCCAGATTTAATAAACATATTTCGCAATTAAATGACAGGTGTTACCATGTTTCCATTTACTTTTTTATAAAGGAATTAAACCTGCACATAAAGTTAATGGAGTTTCATTCCATTCTCCTAGCATCTAAGATTTAACCAATATCCTAAAGCTGTACTACATATTTTCATGCTTTAACTGTGTATTATATATCCATTGTATGTTTTGAACTTTAAATAGATGCCATCATACTGCATGTAACTTCTGCAGTTCACTTTTTTCTCAGTGATTTATCAAGATTAATATGTGAAACTCTAATTAATTATTTTCACTTCTCTATTAATACTTTGAATATATAAAGAAATTTATCCATTTCTCTATTAATGGCTATTTGTGTTCACCCCCCGCCCTCACACTCCCAAAGCCCTATAGCTCACACATTTCTAAATATATTTCTGTTTATGTACTGAAGTATCTTTTAGTTAATATAGCCAGAAATGGAATTGCAGTGTCATAAGGCGTGTGCATTTTCAACTTTATGTCCCCAAAAGGTTGTACCAGTGTTATGTTAGCACGCAGAAATATCTCCTTGCACTTCTTAATTTGCTTTTTGCAAATCTAATGGATATAACATGGTATCTCATAGAATTTTAATTTGCATTCCTTTATTAGTAGTTAGAGTTAGTATGTTTTCAGTATTTATCAGTACTTTGTTTCTTTCTGTTATAAATTTCCTAGGTCCATTTAAGGTCTGTGCTTTTGTTATATTATTTTAAAAAAATCCTTCCCCATACTTTTTATCTTTTTTTTTAATTGACTTGGGTGGGGGGGCATCTCAAATTGATTTGAGAGAGAGAAAGAGAGATTTATTGTTTCACTTATTAATGCATTCCTTGATCGATTCTTTTATGTGCTGTTATCCGAAATTGAACCCACAACCTTGATGTATTGGAATAACGCTCTAAACAATTGAGCTACCCAGTCAGGGCTACAATTATCTTAAAGATGTATTTTAAAAATTAAATTTATTGGGGTGGCATTGGTTAATAACATTATATAAACTTCCAGTGTACAGTCCTCTGATATATCATCTGTATGTATATTGCATTGTGTACTCACCACCCAAAATCTAGTCTCCTCTCTTTGACCAATGTTACCGTTTTCATCCTCCTCACAGCTTCCTTCTCAGGTCACCGCATACTGTTACCTGTGTGTATGAGTTTGTTCATTTGTTGCATTCTGTTTCATATCCCACATAAGTGTGAAATCACATAGTTCTTGTCCTATTCTATCCACCTATTTCACATAGCATGATACTCTCATAGATCCATCCATGTTGTTGCTAATGGCAGTATTTCATCCTTTCTAATAGCTGAGTATATTCCATGGTATATATGTACCATATCGTTAAAGATACTCTTATATTTTCTTTTGCAAATTTTAAACTTAGTGTGCTTTCCCCCTTCTTCTCTCTCTGCAAAAGTATGGTCCTGGTATTCATTTTTGAGTCTAGGTTTTTTTGAGTACTTATTTTCCTTAGTGGTTATTGGATTCTCCAGATTGTTTTCCCTCTTGAGTCAGTTTGGAGGCTAAGAACTGTCCAGTTTATCAATATCTTCAAATTTATTACCATACATTTTTATAACATCTGCATAATTTTTAAATCTCTGCTATATTTTTATTGTTTGCATGTATAAAGTTACTTTAAATGCATTGTTTTTTTTTCTTATTAGTCTTATTTTTAAAATTGTATTTTTCAATTACAGTTTACATTCAGTATTGTTTTGTAATAGTTTCAGGTGTATAGCATAGTGGTTAAGCAATTCTACTTTAAAAGTGTTTCCCAGATATTTTCACTACCCACCTGGCACCATACACAGTCGTTACAGTGTTACTGACTGTATTTCTTTCATTCTTTAAATTATATTTTATAGATTGTGCTATTATAGTTGTCCAAATTTTTCTCCTTTTTCCCCTCTCCACTCAGCACCCCTCATTCCCCATGACTATTTTATAACTACCAATTTGTACTTCTTAATCCCTCCCCATTTTTCACCCAGTTCTCCAACCCCCATTCATTCTAGTAGACATCAGTTTGTTCTCTGTGACTCTGTTTTAATTTTGCTTGTTCCTTTATATTCTTTGGATTCTACATATAAAGTGAAATCATATGGTATTTGTCTTCTCTGACTTATTTCATAGCATAATACCCTTTAGGTCCATCCATGCTGTTGCAAATGGTAAGATTTCCTTCTTTTTGTGGCTGAGCAGTATCCCATTGTATGTATATGTACCACAACTTTTTATCCACTTATCTGTTGATGGTCATTTGGGTTGCTGCCATGTCTTAGCTATTGTAAATAATGCTGCAGTGAACATATAGGTATATATATTTGCTTGAATTAGTGTTTGGGGTTTCTTTGGATATATACCCAGAAGTAGAATTGCTTGGTCATAAGGAAGTTCCAGTTTCAATTTTTGAGGATCCTCCGTAGTGGCTGCACCAACTTGCATTCCCACCAGCAGTGCAAGAGGGTTTCCTTTTCTCCACATCCTTGCCAATACTTGTTTATTGATTTATTGATGGTAGCCATTCTTACAGGTGTGAGGTATTATTTCATTGTGGTTTTAATTTGTATTTCTCTGATGATCAGTGACTGAGCATCCTTTCATAGAGTATTGGCCATCTGTATGTCATTCTTATTGATCTTATTAGAGGTTTAGTTAGTATTTTAAAAGAATGAGTTTCTTGTTTTATGTTTTCTCTTTTATCAATTATTAACTCTATGGTTTCCTTCCTTTTACTTGTGTTTATTCTGATGTTTTGATTTTTTGTGGTGAATACTTCAAACATTAATTTCCATTTTTTATACATATAATTAAGACAATAAGTTTTCTCCATCTGTTGCCTTAACTGCATCCTCCAGGTTTAAAATGTACTTATTTATGCACTTCCATATTACATCAAACTATATAGAATTCAATTTTAAATGTTTCATAATTTTCATTTTATTTTTTCAGCTCTTGAACTAGTTTAAATTATTTTATATTATAAATACATTGGATTTTTCTTCTGTCTTATAATTTCTAGGTATATTATTCTCAGATTATGTTGCCTGTATAACATAACTATCATATTTCCTAAGAATTTCCTTAGGCCTTTTATGTACATCCAGTTCTTCTAAACATTCCATTTGTGATTGAAAAGACTCCAGGTGTTATAATTATTAGTTATAAGGTGAAAAATCAGCCTGTTCTTTTAAATGTAATTGTATTCAAATCTATATTCTTATTAAGTTTATTTGTCACTTCAGAAGCATGTTAAAAACTTCCTTATTTATAGCTGTCATTTGTCAGTTATCTCATTGTGGAACTTGTATTTCCCGAATGACTAATTATGTTCGACAGCTTTTCATTGTGCTGTTGATCATTTGTACATGTTCTTTGGAGAAATATCTATTCAAGTCTTTTGCTCCTTTTTGAATTAGGTTATTTGTCTTTTAATTTTTGAGTTAGGAGAATGTTAAAAATATTTTAGATACTATACCCCATTAGATAAATTATTTGCAAATATTTTCTTTTATTCTGTTGGTTGTCTTTTTACTTTCTTGATAGTGTCCTTTGAAGCACAAAGTATTTACTTTTGATGAAGCCCAATTTATCTATTATTTCTTTGGTTACTTCTGTTTTTGGTACTTGGTCTAAAACCATTGTCTAATCCAGTGTTGTGAAGATTTACACCTGTTTTCTTCTAAAAGTTTCATAGCTTTAACCCTTGTAATGGAGGTCATTAATTCATTTTTAGTTAATATTTTTATATGGTAGGTGCCAGGAATCCAGTTTTTTTCATTTAAATTAAGATATCCAGTTACCACAGCAACTTTTGTTGAAAAGACTATTCTTTCTCATTGAATTGTCTTGGCACTGTTGTCAAACATCAGTTGACTAAATTTGAAGATTTTTTTCTGGACTCTAAATTTTATTTCATTGATTTACATGTCTGTCTTTATCACAGGCTTGACTGCTGTGGCTTTTTAGTAAGTTTTGAAATTGGAATATGTGAGTCCTCCAGCTTTCATTCTTTCTTTGTTTTTATTTTTCTGGGAATTTCTTAATTTCTCCTTTTTGTCTGAAGAATAGTTTTACTTGATACTGAATTCTTGGTTGAACCTTTTAGCACTTAGAATATGTCATCCCACTGTCTTCTGGCCTCCATTTTTTCTGATGAGAAATCTGTTAATTTAATCCTCTCTAGGATATGTTTTTATTGATTCTAAAGAAAGCGGAAAGGGGGAGAGAGAGAGAGGAACATCAGTGTAGAGGGAAACACTGATCAGAGGCCCCCTGGATGCCCCGTGACTGGGGATCAAACCCTCAGCTTTAGGTATGTTCCTGCGCTGACCAGGAATTGAACCTGTAACCTTTTGGTGTATGGGATGATGCTCCAACCCACTGAGCCACCCAACCAGGGCTCACTTGTTAATTTTTGAGAATCCCTATTAGTATTGAGTCACATCTTAATTGCTGCCTTTTCTTTAAAAAAAATTTTTTTTGACAGTTTGATTATAGCATGTCTAATTCTACTTAGAGTTTATCTCACTTTGAATTCCTTGAGTTTCTTGAATGTATAGATTATTGTTTTACATCAAATTTTAGGCTTTCACTTATACTTTTTTCCAAATATTTTTCTGCCTCTTTTTTCCTCTCCTATGAGATTGCCATTATATACTTGTTGGTATACTGGATGGTATTCTCTGGTTCCCTGAGGCTCTGTTCATTTTTCTTCATTTTTTTCTTTTGTTGCTCTGATTAGATGTATGACCTCTCTCTTTCTTATGGCTGCTCATGTATCTATTGTTGTGTCCCTCTAATGAATATTGTATTTAGCTATTGCACTTTTCAACCCCAGAATTTCTCTTTGGTTCATTTTTAATAATTTGTACCTGTTGATAGTCTCTCCTTGGTGATTCATCATTCTCATACTTCAGTTCTTTAGAAATGGTTTCTTTTGGTTCTTTGAACATACTTAAAATAAGTATTATAAAATTTTTGTCTAGTATGGTCATCATGTGAGTTTCCTTGGGCAAACTTTTTATAGGGTGCTTTTTTTGTTGTGTATGAGCCATATTTTCTTGTAACCTTGTATATCTCCATACTTTTTTTGTTGAAGCTTAATACTTTAAATACAATAATATGGCCACTCTGAAAATCAGGCTCTTATCTTTCATCAGGGTTTTTTATTGTTGCTCTCTGTTGTTTTTTTAGTGACTTTTTGAGCTAATTATTTAAAGTTTGTATTTGCCATGTGTTGTCACTGATTTCTCTACTTGGCTAGTTTATTATTTGGCTAATGATTGAACACAGATTTCCTTAAATGCCTGGAATTCAGGGACCCTGGGTGCCTGTTGGGGCATACCTTCAGCTGTCACCGAAATAGTTTTAAGAACTGTGCTTAACTTGTGTAAAGCCTCAGAGTTCGCAAGAGGTGAGAGTTATAGCCTTCTGGGTTCTTTCCAGTGTCTGTGCATAGCCGTAGGCATGCATGCAGCCCGTTTTATGCAAGTGGCCTTCTGCATTCCAATAAATATTTTGGAGTTTTTCCCTGTACCCTGTGGACACATCACTTCCTGGGTTTTCCCTTTAAGCTTTCTGGTTAATTAGCCTATTGTTTACCCCAACTATTATTTGTTCCATAGATAGCTGCAGTGTAAAATAATTGATTATGATTATTTTTTAGAAACACCTTCAGGCAAAAGGCATTTCACACTAGATGAGGTCTTAGGTCAAAGAAACAGTGGGATCTCCCTGGGAAACACTAGAGAGTTCAAAGAATGATGACAGTTCTGTAGATATGGGGCTTTGAAGAAGCTCCAGGTGCATTTTTCCCCCTTTATTGGTTTCCAGATTGCTGTTTTCGGCATGATTGTGGGCTGTTCATTATCAAGTCTATTGCAGAACTGGGAAGTGTGGGAGTATTGGAATAGGTTATGGTAGAACACAACTGAGCTTCAGCCATTTTCTTAGTAACACTGCCCAGATTGCCAAAAGCTTTCCTTGTATTTTCCGTATTACTGAAATAGTTGACTCTGACACGGTTTTTTTGTTTGTTTTTGCCATTGTTCTTGTTGCCTTTATGGAAGAGCAGATTTTCAGAAGTCCTTATCTACCTGTTTTTGCTGGCATCACCTGATTATATAACTTTAAAAACCTAAACTGACAGCTGCTTTCTTTAGAAACCTTGAAGACATTCCATTGTATTCTGACCTGTGTTAATTTTTAAAAGTCTACTGTTAGTCTAAATAATGTCTTTTTTTAACACCCTACTGCAGGAAAAAAATATTCTCTTTGACTTTGGTTTTTGCAGTTTTACTACAGTTTGTCTGTGTATGGGTTTCTTTTTATTTATTTTTCATTCCCCTTTCTCATTATATCTTCGCAGTCAAAGAAAATCACATCTTTTAATTTCTACAAAATGTATCAATGTTCATTAACATCACAGTTCTCCCACTCTCATTCTTCTGCAATTTTAAGGGATGTATGTTGCACTTTTCTGTTCTGTCCTGCCAGTCTTTACCTATCTTTTCTATTTCCTGTTTATCTTTGTGACATTCTTTGTAGTGTCTCTTATTCTGTCTTCCAGTTCACTAATTATCTCTTCAACATTGTCTAATTTCTTGTGTACTCAATGTAGTCTGTTTATTCAATGATTATTTTTATGTAGGAGCTATATTTGATTTTGTTTTTGTATGCCTGTTATTTTTTAATATTGTACTTTTTTAAGTATATTTTCTTGATTATACTATTACAGTTGTCCCATTTTTTTTCCACTTTCTCCCCCTCCAACCTGAACCCCCCTTCCTCCAGCATTCCCCCTCTTAGTTCATGTCCATCAGTCATATATATCAGTTCTTTGACTTCTCTGTTTCCCATACTATTCTTAACCTCCCCCTGTCTTGTACCTACCAATTGTGTTTCTTATTCCCTGTACCTCTTCCCCCATTCTCCTCCCTCCCCCTCCCCACTGATAACCCTCTATGTGATTCTCCATTTCTGTTCCTGTTCTAGTTGTTTGCTAAGTTTGTTTTTGTTTTAGTTTTTGTTTTTTAGGTTCAGTGGTTGAGAGTTGTGAGTTTGTTGTCATTTTACTGTTCATAGTTTTGATCTTACTCTTTTTCTAGTTAAGTCCCTTTAACATTTCATGTAATAAGGGCTTGATGACGATGAACCCCTTTAACTTGACTTTATGTGGGAAGCACTTTATCTGCCCTTCCATTCTAAATGATAGCTTTGCTAGATGGAGTAATCTTGGATGTAGGTCCTTGCTTTTCATGACTTTGAATACTTCTTTCCAGCCCCTTCTTGCCTGTAAGGTTTCTTTGAAGAAATCAGCTAATAGTCTTAATAGCCTTATGGGAACTCCTTTGTAGGTAACTCTCTCCTTTCCTCTTGCCGCCTTTAAGATTCTCTCCTTGTCTTTAATTTTGGGTAATTTAATTATGATGTGTCTTCAATTTCTTATTCTTCCTTTTCTCCTTCTGGCATGTACCCCTATGTTGGAACATTTAAAGTTGTCCTGGAGGTTCGTACGCCTTTCCTTATTTATTTATTTATTTATTTATTTATTTATTTATTTATTTATTTAATTTATTTATTTATTGAGTTCTTGTTTCTTTACTCTGTTCTGGTGGAATGTTTATTTCTTCCCTCTGTTCCAAATCCTTTTTTTTTAAAGCAGTATTTTTTTTATTTTTTAAAAAATATTTATTTATATTTTAGAGGGAGGGAGGAAGAGAGAGAAACATCAATGTGTGTTTGCCTCTTGAGCGCCCGCTACTGGGGACTTGGCCTGCAACCCAGGCATATGCCCTGACTGGGGAATCGAACCACCAACGCTGTGGTTCACAGGCCGGCACTCAATCCACTGAGCTACACCAGCCAGGATTTGTTTGTTTGTTTGTTTGTTTTTTGTTTATAGAGCAAAGGGAAGGGAGGTAGAAAGAGAGGGAGAGAAACCGCAATTTGTGATTGCCTCTTGAGTTCCCTCTACTGGGAATCTGGCCCACAATCCAAGCATCTGCCCTGACTGGGAATTGAACCCACCACCCTTTGGTTTGCAGGCCAGCACTCAATCCATTGAGCCACACCAGCCAGGGCTCAGGTAGATTTTAAAATCAGTTAAGGAAATTGAAGCCCAGAGAGTTTAAGTAACAAAGGTAACACAGCTGATCACCTATTCTGATCACCACCCCTGTCCTGCTGTGTGCCAGGTGCTGTTCTGTTTCCTTTCTACAGGCATACTTTGTTTTATTGTGCCTAATTTTGCCCTGACTGGGGAATCAAACCAGCAACCCTTTGGTTTGCAGGCTAGCGCCCAATCCACTGAGCTTCACCAGGCAGGGCTGTTCCAAATCTTTGATCCTTCCCTTCACTGTTGGTTCTCTGTACATTTCACTTTGTATAGTCTTCACTTCTTTATTTTGCAGCCATAGTCAATCATTTCTTTGAACATCCTGATTACCAGTGTTTTAAACTCTGCATCTTATAGGTTGGCTATGTCCTCGTTGCTTAGTTCTTTATCTGGAGTTTTGATCTGTTTTTCTTTTGAGCCATATTTCTTTGTCTTGGCTGGCATACCTGTTACGTTGTGAGGGGCGGAGCCATAGGTATTGGCCAGGGTGGGGCATCCTGCTTTGCTGTGTTGTGGCACTGTATGTGGAGGAGGGGTCAAAGAGGGAACAGTGCTACTTTCTTGGCTCTCTCCCTGCTCTCAGTCACTTCCCTCGCTACCCACAAGCAAATTGGGCCCTTCTAGGTCTGATTCCCAGGTGAGTGGGTTTTTGTCTGTTCCAGGACCCCGTGTGTCCCTCTAGTGAACTCTTGTATGAGACTGGCAGTTTCTCCTACCACTGCCACCCCCACAGGTTTTTACAGCTAGAGATTTTGATGCTTTATTTCCTGGCCCTAGAACCCTGGGTTGCACAACCTGTCTTGCTCCCCAGTTATTCCTCCTGGCTTATCTACTCACAAATGTGGGACCACCCGATGCACCAGCCACCGCCTCACCTACCAGGTCCTTGAGCCCCCACCTCACCCACCAGTCCTCCAGCCACCCCCTTGCCTCGCAACTTCTTTGCCCTGGCTGCCCATCTCTGCCCCTCCTACCAGCCTGAATGAATATTTCTTCTTTAACTCCTTGGTTGTTCGACTTCTATACAGTTTGATTTTCTGGCAGTTCTCGTTGTTTTTTGTTTTTAAATTGGTTGTTCTTCTTTTGGTTGTGCAAGGAAGCAAAGTATTATTACCTATGCCTCCATCTTGGCCAGAAGTGAAAAGCAGTGTTGTACTTTTCTTATCCTTTCAATCCTTTTTCATGTCTTTCATCCTTAGAGAACCTCACATTGTTCTGTTTTATCTCTTGGGATGCCACCTTTTCATTATCTCCTTGATCTCATTCATTTCCTTTTTTTCAGTGTCCAGAGTAGGTGGCAGACTTTCATACCACATCTTCTGTCAGTGAGCGGACATCTTGTATCTCTCTTTTCATACACTAGACAACCCTTTAAGAGCTCCCACTTTTGTGTAGTATCTCAGGTCCAGATCCTACCCCTCATGGGCTCATGGCCATGTCTCTTTTCTCATGATCGTTAAAATGTCAATCAAGTCAATAACTTCCTGAACCACTACTATGAATAATCTCTGTATTTCTGGAACGTAGATGTTTCATTGTCTTTCTTTATTAAGCATAACTAGAACACTGCTTTTGACTTTTACCTGTTTTACCTTTGTTATATTTTACTGCAACTTAGTTCATAAGCTGTCTGGAAATAGTTATACTTGCAATTGACATTATCCCTGTGAGATTATAAGTATTTCCCAGTTAATTTTTTATGTTTGTGTTATGTTTTCTTTATATTTTCATTCCTAAAAATTTAAAGCAGTTGCTATTTATTGACTGCACCTGGCATTGTATTAGGTTCTGGGGTCTGTCCAGAAGGTAATATGAAAAATAGGGACATTTATTGAAGAAGATACAAGATACAAAAAACATTGTACATAAGGACAATGATGCCTCAGTCCCCTTCAAAATAGGCACCTTGGGACCTCACACAGTTCTCCCAATTGCCATCAGATACCCTGTTGTATTTTCCTGAATCTCATTGATGTTCTGAAATCTCTGCCCTTTCAAAGGTGATATTGGTTTTGGGAAAAGCCAGAAGTCACTGGGTGCCAAATCTGGGTTGTAGGGGGTCTGAGTCACCTGGGTAATTTGATGTTTTGCCAAAAAACTCTGCACGTGACATGATGCATGAGTGGGCACGTTGTGATGAAGCTGCCAATCACCAGTTGCCCATTGCTGCAGCCTTCTGAATCATCCAAATAGTTTCTGTGGAAGAATGTTCAAACTTAATGCAAAATTTGATGCAGATATGTTGCTCTACTTGATCAGTCATTTTCAGTATAATGACCACACAGTACACATGCTCACTCAATGGCGTCTGCCATCCCCACTGACTAATCCAGTGAAGTTGTCATTGTTCACGTATGCTCACTCCAGTCCACTCTCCTTGGCTGTCAGGTTACATCGATGTTGCACAAACTGTTCTCATTGTATTAACAATGGCTGGATTTTTCCTTGGCAGATCTCATATAATGCCATGTAATCTTTACCACTTGATAATGTTGTGTTATTCCTTTTTTCCCCCACCCGAGGACATTTTTCCATTGTTAGAGAAGGGCAGGGAAGAAACAGACAAACACACATTGATGAAATGGAGAAACATTGATTGATTGCTTCTCATAGGCTCCCCAACTTGGGAGTGAACCTGCAGCCCAGGCATGTGCCCTGACCAGCAGTTGAACCCCCAGCCTTTTGGTGTACTGGACAATGCTCGAACCTACTGAGCTACACCAGCCAGGGATGTGTTACTCCTTTTTCACAGAAGACACAATTAAGACTTAAAGGATTTTTAAAAGATTGTCAAAAGTAGCAAAAATATTAAGCACCAGAGCCAGACTAAATCCAACTCTGTCAGACTCTAAACTTGATGCCTTTCTATTATTTTACAGTCTTAGTGGAAAACAATTATGGTAAGATATATCTTAAAAGCCTTTTTATATCAAAGTGTCCTGGTGCCCAGGGTATGTGTTCTTCTCTTTTTTTTTAAAGAAAGAGTTTTCTAGTTTTAAATCCTTCCAGGGTAAACTTGTTGCAGTACTGTTAAGGTAGAAGGAACAATTTGCTCTGGGTGTTGTTCCTTTTATGAGATGCGTAGATATGAGTGGAATAAGGAAGGGGGATTATAGTTCATCTCTATGAAGGACCTTATGAGCACCATAAATGATAGTGTTTTTCTCTTAAATTAGGAGGAATTTCTGAAAATGGATAGTAGTTTTGAATAGGTAGCAAATTTTTTGGTCAACCACTTACCTATAAGAAATACTGCATAGATAAGAGGAATGGGTGATTGTGAGAAACTCCACCTGAGGAACATAATTCCAGAGAGATCTGGGCTGGCTTTTTTTTATAAATAAAGCTTTATTGACACATTGCCACAAACCCATTTGTTTGCATATAGTCTATGGCCAGTTTTATGCGGCTAACTGCAGAATTCAGTAATGACCTAACAGTCCAAAGTACCTAAAATATTTACTATCTGGCTCATTCCAGCAAAAGTTTTACAGACCCTTTCAAAAAAAGTAAATTCTTATAAAAATGTTTTTACTTGACTTACACTATAAAAAATTGGGGAAACTTTCCATGCTTAGGCTAATAACTCATTGATTCTTTTCAAGGTTAGCACATAAACTACACAGTGGTATCCTTTTGCTAAGAGCCGGTTCAGGCCACATGATGAGTCTTATTTAGTTACATGTGTAAATGGCTTGGCTAAAGACTTTGCCCTTAGTTCCATAAACCTAATTAAAAACCCTAACCAAGTTCTTTTCTCTTAGTTTTGACATTACATTCTATTCAAATATAAAGCACATTTATCTTCAAATGAAGTTCATTGTGACCTCAGGCAAAGGGAGGCAGCCACATGTTGGGAGTGCTAGAAATAAACCTGGTGTCTGTCTGATGAGAAGCAATATGTGTCTAACAAGAAAAAGGAACTTGTCTGTCTAGTGAGATCTTTGCTGACTTTTTGTACTCTGACCCCATGCTTAAAAAAATATGCAGGACTTTAATTCTTTTGAGTTCATTTTTAAACTAGTACCTTTTTCTCACCAAACACTTTTTACTGTTTCTATAAATATATGTGCTCCAGTGTTCCTGTTGTGTTTGTTTTTCTTTTGGCCAGCTGTTCAGGTTAAACTGGGTCACATAGCACACACTCTTTTAAGTTCAATCTAAGATCTAATGTACTTTCTATATACAGTATTATTTTGATCAGAGTATTTCAGTACTTGTAACAGTGCCATTTTTGCATGAATAAAAGTGCTTATTTCTCAGTTTCATTTTTCCCTGATGTCTCAAATACTCTTTGGGCATCTTTCATTTCAGATTAGAACATTCACAAGCCTTCAATATGTTAGAACACTCTGACCTTCTTTGCTCAACAAATAATAGGCAGTTAGCCTTTTCTGTCAAGTCCAATATGTTTTCTACATTTAAATCTATCTGGCCTTTGTTAGAGTTGACAGTCCTCCACACTCCTACCCCTTCCTCCCATAACCCCATAAATATATGTGACATTAAATTTTGGACAGTTGTCTTCATTGTGACTTACATCTGAGTTGCTCTAATTGGGTTTACTTTGCTTTTAAGAGAGCTACACAGCAATACTTTAATGACACTGGTATCAGTAGTCTCAGGAGGATGAAGGAAGAAGATGGAATTAAAGCAGTCATTAGGAAAAGGCGTTACCCTTTCCTCCTTCGGAGGCAATGGCCTAAGGTACCATGCAGACTTGAGTCAGAGTGTCAGAGCCAAGGCCAGAGAATACTTTCTACATAGCCATTCAGAGTAGGGTTATGGAGCTGCCTCCCACTGTAGAATTTATTTCATATTTTAATTCTTGCTTTAGTGGAAAGGTAGCAAATTACCCCTTGAGTCAGAGAGTCTGAAAAAGGAAGGTAAACATTACTAATTGTTGTCATGCCTTTATAAGAAGTGTAGAAGTTCAGTGCAAAGGAGGCCCATGTCAGATGGTCAGGGTTTGTCCTCAGCTTGACTTCTGTCAAACTGTCTCTCAGACAAGAATGTTTTTTCCTTCCCATTGTGAGTGTTCCATCCCCAAGACAGTGAATGCTTTCATCGTTGCCTGCATTTGAAGAGGAAGTTGCTGGACTTTTGCCCAGTTTGGCTGCTAGTGGGGTAGGAGGAGATGCAGGAAAGTGAGCCAAAGTGCACTTCAGTCAGGCAGTGTTTACTTCACATGTGTTGTGTCATGATAAGGATGAGGGGTATTGGTAAAAACTTTTCATGTACTATAACTACCTTTCTTATTGAGAGGTAAATTTTTAAAAGAAGAAATAAATTAATAATGAGATGTAAAGCAGTCTGTTGATATATCAGACTGACAACATGTACTTTGGCAACTCTGCTCTTAATCTTTTTTTGCTAGACCTAGGATAATGCTTAAAGAGGCATAAACCATTTAAATTGTTGGTTGTAAGGAAATTTAAGAACTACTTAATAAAACTCAGCTTTTTGATTGTTACATGTACTAACATACATTCTCTTCTCCCTCTCTCTCTTTCTTTCATTGCATTTAGGGGAATGACAAAAGTCTTTACATGGCCTGTAGAACCCTGCGTGGTCTTTCCAACACTGTTTCTTATCCTCACCTTGCTTTTGTTCTCCCCTTGCACCCTCCTCACAGAGACCTTAACACTTGGCATGTTCTTGTCGCACTTCTTATGCATACAAAGATCACATGTAGTACATTGTGCATATGTGGTTTGTCTTGATGAGAGGCTGGTTATTTGCTCATTTCTGTATCACCAGTAGCTAACACAATGCTTGGCACATGGCTGAACCCAAATACTTATAGAATCCACAGATTCCATCCATTGCATTTTCTATAGTTACCTGACTTTTATTAGAACTTTCCAAGGCATCTCATTCCATTTTGGTGTTTTTCTAATGGGAATACAGTTTTTAGAAAACAGGAGAAAATGTTTACAACCAGAATGAGAAGAGGATATTATTAATATACAGGGGTGAGCAAAAGTAGGTTTACAGTTGTATGTGAAACAGAGTTAGTAAAGCTATTGTAGTAATGATAACCTGCATTTCTTTCCTCATAGGAGCAGCCATAAACCTGATTCATAAAGGAAATTCTTCTTAAAAGGACTAAAAGAGAGTTGAGAATTTTTTAATTTTCACTAGGGATAATGGAAAGGCAAATCAAAACAAAATGCTACCTATCAATTTGGCAAAAATTATTTTGCACAAGAAGCAACCTTAGAGGCTTCTTATGTATTCAGTGACACTGGAAACTGTGTAAGGTTAAAAGTTAGTTTTGGAGCCACACAGCCATAGTTTTAAGCATTGGATCTTTTACTTAGTTAAATGCGTGACTTTTTGCAAATTATTTTGTATCTCATTTGTAAAATTGACACCTTATAAGGATTTTGTTATTAAATTTGTTTATTTGTTCAAAAATTTTTACTGAGCACTAGTCATCAGAGAGATACAAATTAAAACCACAATGAGATATCACCTCATACCTGCCAGACTGCCATCATAAATAAATCAACAAAGAAGTGCTGGTGAGGATGTGGAGAAAGGGGAACCCTTGTGCACTATTGGTGGGAATGTAGACTGGTGCATCCACTGTGGAAAACAGTATGGAGTTTCCTCAAAAAATTAAAAATGGAACTTCCTTTTGACCCAGCGATCCCAATTCTAGAAATGCATCCTAAGAATCCGGAAGCACCAATTCCAAAGAATATATGTACCCCTGTGTTCATAGCACTGGTATTCACAATAGCCAAGCTCTGGAAACAGGCGAAGTGCCCATCAGTAGATGAGTAGGATAAAAAAACTACTACATTTAGACAATGGAATACTATACAACCATAAAATGAATGAAATCTTACCTTTGGTGACAGCATGGATGGACCTGGAGATTATTATGCTAAGTGAAATAAGCCAGTCAGAGAAAGACAAATACCATATGATCTCACTTTTATGTGCAATCTAATGAACAAAATAAACTGACAGACAAAATTGAAACAGACCTGGACACATGCAGCAGACCGACAGCTGCCAGAGAGAAAGAGGAAGGGGAGGACTGGATGAAAGAAGCCAAAGGGATTAGCCAAAGAAAAAGCATAACCCATAGTTATGCTTTTTTGGATGTGCAGAAGCTGGGTGGAAGTGGGTGAATAGGGAGAAAATGGAGACATCTGTAATAGTGTTAACAATAAAATAAAGTTAAAAAATATTTATTGAGTGCCTGCTTTGTTTCAGGCACTGGGAATATAGCAGTGAACAAAGAATCCCTCCCTGATGGAACTTAACACCCTAATGGTGAAGACAGACAATAAGCTAATAAATAAAATGTACAGGATGTTGGATAGTGTTGAGGAATATGGAGGAAAATAAAGCAGGGAAGAGATAGCAAGTCCTGTGTCACAAGACAGTGTTGCTTTTTTAAATAGGATGATCTGGGAATTTTTCACTGACGTGGTAACATATCAGCAAAGATTTCCAAAAGGCAAGGGAGTAAGCCATGTAAATGTCTTGGGAAAGAACGATCCAGGCAGAGATAATAATACTTATACAGAAATGAGGGAGTATAGTGCCTGATGATATTTGAGGAATAGCAAGGAAGCCAGTGTTGTCTGAACAAAGTGAACAAGGAGATGGTGCTAGGGGAGGTGAAGGAGGAGGAGACTGAAAGTTTTGTGAGTTATGGCAACCGTATTGGCTTTCACTATAAGGTGGGAAGCCTTGCAGACATTTCAATGAGGAGAGGGACATAATATGAGTTACATGTTAAATGGATTATGTTGCTGTTGCATCTAAAACATACTCTGATGTGGAAGCTGCGAGTAATTAGGAAACTTGGATAATTAAGGGTTGATGGTTACTTGGCCCAGGATGGTAGCAGATGGAACAGTAGACGCAGAAAAGTACTTGGATTCTGAATGCATATTTAAATGTTGGGTCTGAGAGATAAATGTTGGGTCTGAGAGAAAGAGTCAAAGATGACCTTAAGGTTGTGGGTTTGAACCTGGAAGGATGGAGTTGCCCTTAACTAAGCTAATATGGAGTACTTATCCTGCTATGTATTACCTATTAGGTGCACCATTAAGGGTGACTTCCTTCCCCAAAATTTAGAGTGAAAAACAAAAGACTTTTCTTATATCTAATGTGCTTCTGTCCACCTATACAAACAAATAGAATATTTAATGAGAATAATTAGATGATAGATCATACATTTAGCTGACATATTGGAATTCTAGTTAAGTTACTCCATCTGTTGACCATGAGATTTACTTCGTAACAGAAAATACAGCTCATATTTTTCTACATGATAATAATACAGTAATGGCAAGGGTATCAGTAGTAATAGGCATTTTTTAAAAATCAAAGAAAAAGCTTACTCTGTTAATATTTACTTTAATGGATAATATGCACATGTGACTCCCTATGCCCATTTTTTTTCCCTTTCAGGATGTTGCCTTATGGCTGTTTAGCAACAGGAGATCGCTCTGGCCTCATTGAAGTTGTGAGCACCTCTGAAACAATTGCTGACATTCAGCTCAACAGTAGCAATGTGGCTGCTGCTGCAGCCTTCAATAAAGATGCCCTTCTGAACTGGCTTAAAGAATACAATTCTGGGTTAGTTTATTTTATTGGTTATTATTTTTCTGAACAAAGTCAAGTAACTGTTCTCCCAGTTAGAATCATCAGTGTCCTAGAGGAAATACTACTGTTATTTGTTGTTTTTTCATTTCAGGGTAGATCAAAATGACAGTTAGGCCTTTCTAAAGTCTTACAGATGATACAGATGATTAGTACTGAATTATACTTTATCTAGATCTTAAATTCCAAAGTTTAAATATTTAAAAAATAACATAAGTTTTTGCTTAAGTGCATCAACTTCTATAATTATGTGAATGTGTGAGCTTAAGTGAGCTCTCAATAGATTTTAACAACAGAAGTAAATGACTGTGTAGATATTGATGTCTCCATACTGAAAAAATAAAGTGCCTGGATTTGTGTTTTTTATGGTTATTGTGTTGGGAAAGCCCTAATATATAGGAAATTAAGGACTGTATAATGAGGGGAAAACACCCTGCAAGTATTTTTGACTAAAGACTTCAAAGTCACTTAAATTTTATTGGCAAAATCTGAGGACATGTATGTATATCAGTTTACAAATTTTGATCTTGTCTCTATTGGGTCTGTATTACTCACTTCTAATTTAAGTCACTGACATGAATATTTGGAACCACAATACCTAACTCTTAAATATGGAATTCTTAGGTCTTATGTCAAAACTGACCAAAATGTTCCAAAGCCTCAGCATTATCCAGCAAAAGTAATGGTCTCCTCTCATTTCTATGCATATGAACCTACCTCCATCTGCACTGAAACATGAGCCCAGGACACAGCAATCTGAATGGCTGAGGTCCAGTTATCTTAGGGCTTTGAGTCAGCCTGCTCACTCCTCTACCTGTGCTCCTGTGGTGACATGCTCACTCTTTTAGCTGATCCAGCATGTTCTGCTCATGTTTTTGGCAGCTCTGTGTTGCAGTTCTCACAATTAAAGAGGAAACAAGTGTGAATTGGGTCTTATCTCACACATTTGGAGGCTGAAAACCTTTGTTGCTTCTATTATTTCTCTTGTTCAGGGATGACCTGGACCGAGCCATTGAGGAGTTTACCCTGTCCTGTGCTGGCTACTGTGTAGCTTCTTATGTCCTTGGGATTGGTGACAGACATAGTGACAACATCATGGTAAAAAAAACCGGCCAGGTGAGCTGTCCCCCAGGCCCTCAGTGATGCTTACTTATGTACAGTATAATTCCTTGTGAAACTCAGATTCTTTAGTGATTCTTGGAGTCATGTGTCTGTCTTTGTTTGATTTTCCACTCCTTGTTTCACTTACCATCTACTTCATATATCCCTTGATTTTTTTGCTTAAAGTTAAGTGATAAGAATTTATTTAAATGTTTAAAAATTATTGTGGTTATTTAAAAGTGACCTGTTCTTTCAGAATAAGAAATTGTATTTTGTACACATATGTGCTTAAGAGTAAAAGGATCAGATAATGTGTAGAATGTGTTAACTTTAAATAAGATAACCAGTGCTTAAAAAGAAAAAAGTTAGGATGAACCCTGCCTGAGCCATTTTCTCTTTTAGAACATCAAATATATATGGGAGTAGGGAAAAATGGAGTATGAGTAATAACGTGGGAGTAGGGGGAAATGGAATATGAGTAATAACATTTTGGGGTAGCCAAGGAACTAGATCAGATTATTTATGAAGAAGCTGTTTTCAAATGAAGAGTTTTTTTATTTTTCCAAGTGACTTGTGTTTTCTCGTCAATCCTTTTATAGTAAGCAAAGACAAGTGAGATATTTGGGATAATGTTTTCAGTTTAGCCACTCTTGGAATTTCTTGCCACAAGGCACATTCCAGAATGAAAGTCTTCAGGTCTTTGTGTGAAATCTAGCTGTATGTGGGAACCAGAGTTTATACCTCCTAAGACATTTAGGTAGTTCTGCCTTGAGCTTTGACAGTTCAAATTTGTGTTCACACTTTAAAAGGATTCCCTCGGACTTCTGGTGAATCAGATTGAACACATAGGTTTTTCTTTATTGTTTCTGACATCCTCCTAATATGATCTTAAGGAATAAGAAAGATGTAAATCCAAGAAGTCAAAAATAATAGGAAAAGAGGCCCCAGTGGGTAAAAGACATCAGTAGCCTTGGGGATGATAGAAAGCATGATGAAAGACTGGCAGTGGCTTAGCGTAGCTGAAGAAAATTGAAACCTGCATGCTTTTAGAGGGGTTCGTCAGTCTGAGAAAAGCTTTGGAACCAGATGCATAAGATACTGCAGAAGGTGTGTATGGGGGAAGAGGATGAGAACAGGATTGATTGGTAGTTTATATATGGAGCAATTAGGTGCTCATGTCTCCTTCCCAACTGCAAAATAGAGATAGATATATTCTCTGAAGAAACGGATTCTTCTGACTCAAGGGTTCTATAGAAACTGAGGGAATGATGCCGTATTAAAAATGGGGATGAAGTGAAAGTTGGCATACTAAATGGTACAAACCCAGACCCTTCAGCTTGCTTTGCTCCAAGAACACTAGCAACCAGGTGTATATATCCCCACTCTCAGAAAGAGCCTAGGTGATTCTTTTTAAAAGAATGTGATTGCTTCCAGCAAAAAGATCAACAGATCCTGACATTTGAGATTCCCCTCCAGTCATTTTGCAAGTAGCCCCACCAATCAACAGTCCTACCATGTACATAGAATTTTCATTCAGCTTTTTAGTGACTCATTGTTAAATATGAATGGTTAGCCAAGCATTAGCAGAAATTTGAGGGAAGCCTCTAACATGAAAGATAGAGACCAAAATAAGCAAAAGGGTTGAAAAAAACCTCTGGGAAAGCAGAATTACTGCAGTAAAAGGATGATGATTAAAAAATCAAAACATCTGTGAAGTAATAATAGAATTCTGTTCTTTTTTTTTTTAAAGAAACTAGAATTCTTAGTGAAAGGGACAAATAAAAAGTGTAAGTAGGATTAATATAATCTAAAGATTAACTAATATTTATTGAACTCTTAACTTGTGGAAGGCACAGTTCTCAGTACTTTAAAGTCGTCAGTCCTCAGGACAACCTTACAGAATAAGTAATAGGGTATTCACCATTCACTGGTGAGAAAATTGAGGCAGCAGACATACCAGGATTTAAATCCTGGTCATTTTGCTCAGATTCTGTTTTTTTAGCCACCATGCTCTATATTGCCCCTTAATATTCCAAGAGAACCAAAACATCTGATAAATAATCGAAAAAGTAATGAATATCCAGTAATGGCAGTGAACCAGTTCAGGGAGGTCCACCATCACCATAATAGGAGTTCCGGAAAGAAGTAACAAGGGAATGAACTTAACAAGCAAATAATACTAAAAATTTTCTAGACCTGATGTTCATGAATATCCAGTCAATAGAACACAAAAGTTCCCTTATAGTAGATGAAAAGACCCTCGCTAAGGCCCTTCACCATGGCATTCCATTGCATCAGACATAAAGAGACGATATTAAAACCTTCCCAGAGACCCAGCAGGCCACATACTTGGAGTCAGAAAGACTTGGCTTCTCAATAGCAACATTGGAAACTATAAGAGTGGAAGTTAGCCTTCATAATTTTGAGAGAAAATGATCTCTAACCTTTAATTCTAATGAAACTATGAATGAAGTATAAAGGTGGAATAAAGAGATTTTCAAACATACAGGGTCTCAAAAACTGTATCTCCTCTGCATCTTTTCTAAGGACACTACCAGAATAGGACACCTGCCAAAACAAGGGTATAAGCCAGTAGTTCTTAATTGGGGTGCTTTTGCCCTCAGGAGACGTTGGTCAGTATTTGAAGACATTTTTGGTTGTCATAACTGGGGAGGTGGTATTCTACTGTCATCTAGTGGGTAGAGGCTAGGGTTGCTTCTAAACATCTTACAGTGTATAGGACAGACCTTACAACAGAATTATTGGGCCTGAAATGTCAGTAGTGCCAGTATTTACAAACCATGATCTAAACCAAAAGAGAATGTAATGTGGGACTTGGAAAACAGGGACTTCAAAAGGGGCAAGTTAAAGGGAGAGCCCAGGATGATGGTTGTGCAGCAGCCATAGAGAACAAGACAGCCTGGACAGGAGCTAATAGATTACCTGACCATGTGGGAAAATGTTTTGAAAATGACTTTTAGATTTTTTTTTTTTAAGATTTGACTTATTTACTTTTAGAGAGAGGGAAGTGAGGGAGAAAGACAGGGAGAGAAACATCAGTGTGTGGTTGCCTCTTATGTGCCCCCTACTCGGGACCTGGCCCGCAACCCAGGAATGTGGCCTGACTGGGAATCGAACTAGCGACCCTTTGGTTCTCAGACTGGCACTCAGTCCACTGAGCCACACCAGCCAGGGCTTGATTTTTAGGTTTTTAAGAAGATTTGGGGGAGTTAATGATAGGGTCATAGAATCTAAGTCCAAAAAAAATAAAAGTTTTGTCAAGGAAAAAGGTGAACAAAAAAAGAAGTGCAGTCCTAAGTATACCACTACCACCTGGCTTAGATTTGAAATGTATTTACGTAGTTTGAACAATGTAAACATTGAATATTGACTTGACCAGAAATTAAGATGTAATGTGCCACATTGTGTGGCATGACATTAGCACAAGAGTACTAAATCGTTATCTTTCATAATAAAAATAGTAATCCAAAATTAGGAAGTGAAAAATAAGTATAAACATACTCTTTAGAAAAATGGTGGTAGATACCAGGAAAAATACATGAAACAGTCAGGAAACGTTATCACTCAAGGTGGTAGTACTCAGGTGGTCAGGGAGCTGGTGGGGCAAGAATATACTCTTTTTGTTACGTTCCTATATGTAGAACTATTGATGTAGAAATTGTTCTGTGAGTAGAACTATTTGATTTTTTAAAAAGTCGGACATGTTTATTATTTGGGTGTATTTTTCTTTTTAAAGATTTGCCTTTTCCACTGTATCCAGGTTATTGTTGAATATAAAAGCCTTACGAATGTTAGACATACTCTCTTCCCAAGTGGCCCAGCAGGCTGTGGAAAGAGAGAAGGGCTCAGTGAGTGTGGATATAGGCCATGGGGATCTAAGACTGCTGAGATCTTGCCTTTTTATTTAGAACCCACCAGAAAAACAAGGGTAATTAAATCCCATTTGTTTTCCAGCTCTTCCACATTGACTTTGGACATATTCTTGGAAATTTTAAGTCTAAATTTGGTATTAAAAGGGAGCGAGTGCCTTTTATTCTTACCTATGATTTCATTCATGTGATTCAACAAGGAAAAACAGGAAACACAGAAAAGTTTGGTCGGTGAGTATTGTGCGTGTGTCAAGGGTATACACACCTAATGTTTTCTTGTTTGACCAGCTAGACTTGCATTTCTTTGCTGAGGAATATTTAGGTCTGGGGGATATTCAATCTGCTAATGGGGTTTTGGTGAGAATTTGCCTTCTATATCCACGTTGCAATTTCAGTATACTCAGAGGAAAGAAACTATAAATTTGAAATTAATTACTGTGTTCTATTCACATAGTATATACCACCTTTTACCTGTCTTAGAAAATTCTCTGGAACTGTTAAAACATTAGCTAATGAGACCCTGAGAAGAGGCATTTTGCTGTCATTCAGTGTGTACAGTAAGGGAGCCGGGGTTCACAGATAGACTTTGTAATCTCTGATCTAACATGTTTCTAAGCACATTACTTGTTTTCCTGTCTTTGTTTCTTCTTTTTTTTTTTTTTTTTTAGTGGAAGTATATAGTTTAATTTTTTTGTTCATCTTAAAATGGGGACAAAAATAATTAAATTTCAGGGCTGTTACGATAAGAGGTATGTTATATGATGTATTCAGTTCACATAATAGTCTTACCAAATAATTGCTGTTATAATTTCTAGCTCTGCCTGGGCTTTTATAGAATATACCTCTGGGTTCATTTTTTTTCTTTGTCAAAATTAGGTTTGGACATCCCTCTTGAGTAACCATCTTGAAAAGGGAGAGAATAATGATAGGGAGGTGCAGTGCTAAAGCATTGACACTGATTTAGGGGACACTGAAGAAATTAGTCTCTGGAGTCAGACCACAAATCTAGAATCCAGAAGTAGAAGTATGTTCAGAAATCCTCATAGATTATAATTATCTCGTTTTATAGTCATTTTTTATTTGCCTCATAAAATTTAAAAGCCTATATTGCCTTTTATCAGAGAATTTCTATTTAGTTTTGTTTTTGAAAAAGATACGTGTGATTTTAGAGAGCTTGATTTATTTTATGTAAATTTTAGTCCTGGAACAATTTTCAAAGAAGCCAAACATTTAGTTCAATAGAAAATGTTCAAGCCCTGGCCGGTGTGGCTCAGTGGATTGAGTGCCAACCTGTGAACTGAAATGTTCAGCTCTATGGAAAGTCTGGATATGTGTCTCTTATTTTCTTTTATGAAATTTGCTATCTCCTCTCTAACATCATGTTCTTGTGACCTGTGGCATCAACTAAAGGTTCCGCCAGTGTTGTGAGGATGCATATCTGATTTTACGACGGCACGGGAATCTCTTCATCACTCTCTTTGCCTTGATGTTGACTGCAGGGCTTCCTGAGCTCACATCAGTCAAGGATATACAGTATCTTAAGGTACAAACCCCTTCTCTGTATATCAGAAGCTCAACTATACCTGCCTCTTTCATTCAAATGTTCAAAAAGGGAATGGAACAGTCATTTTCTGTAAAGACAGTTCTTACCCAGGAGTGTTAGTGGCAAACACTTGAGTAGCTGTCTTGCAGTAACCATAAATTCATTTCATCTTCAAAATCCCTTTGGCAGGGGTCATATTATCGCCCTACCTTGGTGTTTATTCCCCCTCCTGCAAGTGACATTTAAGTAAAAACATGAGGCACACTTCTTTATGTTGGCTGGGGCAGCATGACCAAGTGACCTTCCTGCAGACTTTGACATTTGCATATCACTTTGGAGGAATTGTGAAATCAAATTTCTTTCCCTTTCATTTTTAGGACTCTCTTGCCTTAGGGAAGAGTGAAGAAGAAGCACTCAAGCAGTTTAAGCAAAAATTTGATGAGGCACTCAGGGAAAGCTGGACTACTAAAGTGAACTGGATGGCCCACACAGTTCGGAAGGACTACAGATCTTAATGATGAGCCTTTGCCCCTAATGCATTTGTTAGTTTTGTTTCATTTTCATTTTGCACTTGCACTAAATTGAACATGACCCTGCCAGAGATGTTAAAAAGGGAATGAAATTCTGAATCTCAGTTAAATTAAGAACAAGGCATCTCACAGAACCTAATCTGAACAATCCCCAGTGACTACCCTCTGCTTTTTGAATGCTTCCAAGATTCGTCACGAAAACTGTCAACATTATGGATAATCGTTTCCCTGCTGACTTTGCACGCCAAGGAATGCGACTAGAGGTTTTTTTTGTTTTTGTTTTTTTTGTCTTTCTGACTTTTTTTCATTATTTGGTACTTTTCCAAAAAGGTGTAAATACTTTTTTTAAAAATTGTGACCAAGTGTTATCACTCAGCCAGTTTATTCACATCTGGGAACTGGTGGCTGTTCTTCATTTCCAAATAAGGCTTCTTCCTTTTTAAATTGTATAAACTACAAATTATATAATTTGAAATTGTGATTATTTTTCAAAGAAAATCTTTTAAACCCATGGAAACATTAATTCTTTTGTCAATATTTATCTACTGTGATATCATCATCCCAGCCAGACTTGCTGAAAATCTACTGGTGAGGCAAATATAATATATTTGCTGCATATATATTTATAAAATTTCTAGTGTAAGTTCTATATAAAAAGATGTGTCTTTGGTTTTCTTCAGCCTCTGTTTTACAAAAAGCAGAGCATTTTCCTGTTACTTTTTAGTTAATTATGTGATCCAGTTCTTCCAACTGCTTCTGTAATGAGGCACATATTAATACAGTTTTTACATGGTATCTATGAAAGAGTTCACTTCATAGAGCATAATACTTGAGCAAATGTACCCAGGACAGAAAGCAAATGAAAAGGAAACTATTTATGGAATAAATTCTAGACCTAAAACTCAGTATTTTAGTAAAATGTCAGCTGTTCTTAGTGTATTTATTAAAACTTATAATAATGTGATTTTTTTAAAGGATATTAGTTCAAATTGAAATGGTTTCATGCCACATGGAATTCTTTAATTTATTTGTTGAGGTACCGTATATTTAGGGTGCTAGATGGCAAATAATGTTAATATGTGCAATAGGAACTACTGGTTTGAATGTGTAAATGGATGCTCTTTCTGAGTACTGGCAACATCCAGCAAAACTACTGCTTATTCTCCAAAGACTATTGGGATCTCAGTCCTCAATGACATGGGAAAGAGAACTGAGTATTTGCCCTGTGACTGAGTTTTCTATAGGAACTTCATTAAAGATTGTTTAATTTTGTTGTCTTTATCCATGTTCTCAAATAAATGGGTGAGCTGGTTTCAGCTGCTTTTGGGATGTGTGGGCCTCTTCTATATCGGCAGCACAGGCATTTGGACCTTGGTGATGGGACTCTTAAGAAATGGCCAAGACAAACTAACCTAAGGAATTGTGAGGCACATTGTCTCTTCCCTGACTTCACTCCTTGCTTCCCAGTCCCACGAGGTAGTATGGGAGGCCTCTTAGACTTCGGTGGCAGGCTGAGGCAAGAGGGTACCCTCATCAAGTTTTCCTGTCTTTGGGAGTTACCCTTAGGTCTGGGAGAATGCCTCTGCAGTTACTCGGTCTCCAAGCCAAGGCCAGGCTGTACCACTTCGGTGCTCTCTATTCTTTGGGGCAGATGCTCAGAGCAGGTCACAGTTTCTTGGAAATAATTCAGCTGAGGGTGGCAGTTGACCTCTCAGTTTAACACTCCCAGGGCTGGTCTAGATCCGTTGAGAGTTCCAGGAATAGGACTGTAGAAGGATAGTATGTTCAGGGAGTTGTGTCTGGTGTCAGTCCAAGCACCAGGTTGTAGGCCAGGAGTTTGGAGAGTGATGAACATTGCCAGGCAGAAGTGAGCACCACTGTTTCCGGAGGGGCCTCCTTAGCCCATAGGGAACCTATTTAAATATATGTTAAATCAGTGAATATGAATGTCTTTAAGAACCAGAAAGGGCAATGAACCTCCCCAGACAGTGCAGGACTTGAGTCCAGAGTGTTCTTTTCATATACGCCCCCCAACCCCAAAATGTAGGACCGCTGAAGACACCAGGACACTGTGGCACTAGCCCTCAGTAGCTGCTGAGCATCACTAGTAGGGGCTCTTACATACTTGCCAAACTGCATGTCTGATTCTCGGGGGCTCTGGCTGAGCCAGAGAGGAGGAAGTAGAAGGCAGAGGATAACCAGCTTCTGGATGGGTTGAGGTCTGAGCTGCAGGACGAGCTTCTTGAGTGGAAGCTGGTTACTCGGTGACTTGGATGTAAGTGCTCTGGTCAACATTGAATCTTACCCCAAAACATTTAGCTCCCTCTCTTTTTAGTACTTTCCCAAGTTTTCCCAAGACTGTTTTGGAAACCTTGTGCATTTCCATACTTAGGGACAGCATCTGTATCTACCCAGGTCTGGGAACACAAAGGATGACTTTGTTGAACAAGTAATTCCTGAGTATCCACCTCATGTCTGTAGACAAACCCTGGGCTGCAGAGGCCAATATTGCGATCCAGCTCTGCCTGTGTGACCCTTGAGTAAGGTATTTATTTTATTATTTCTTAGGCTCTGCGCTTCCAAATTTGTAAAATGGGACTGATAAACAACTGCTCCTCAAGTCTGTGGAATGAGGAGAGCCTAGGGTAAGGCCGTGAAGGGGAACTGTCAGCGCCATGCCTCAGCCAGGCAGCGTGTAATGTAGGGGCCACTCTTCTGCAAGTGAAAAATTGGTCCTTGGGTTGGAAAGCAGAAAGGTACCGTGCCATGTGACCCTGACCGTTGGGGATGGGCAGCTCTTAGGAGGGGGCAGGGGCCGGGGTTTCTTGGAGGAGTAGGCCTCTGAACTGAGTCTTCAAGGACAGATAGGAGCTAGGTGAAGGGGTGAGGGGAAGAGCAGACTAGGCAGGAAGGCACAGCATATGTAAAGACATGGAGGCGAGAAAGAAGCAGCGTTCATGGGCAGTAACACACTAACAATCGCTTCTTTCCATTTGCCTCTTACTCCGCTCCAGAATACCGCACCCATCCTCAGGGACCCAGGATCTAAACATCCGTCATTTGGATTTTCTCCTTTGTGAAATGCCTGCTTAAGGCTTTTGTGCATTTATTTATTTGATTACACATTACCTCGGGTTTTTTTGTTTTCTTAAATTTGAGGATGGATTTATTTTTATTTTTTTTGTTACATGAAATTCTATATGCATTTTGTATATAAGCCCTTTGTCAGTCATACGTGTTGGAAATATCTCTTCTCATTGTGTGACTTTCTCTTAAAACTTTCTTCTAACAATCTTAATTTTAATATCAGGTTTATTGTTATTTTCCTTTATGGTTAATATTTCTTGTGCAGTATTTAAGAAATCTTTCTCTCTGAAGGTAGGCATTTTCTCCTGGACTATCCTAAAAGCTTTATTTTTTACCCATTCCATTTAGATCTACAATTTGCCTGGAATTGCTTTTTAAATATAGTATGAAGTGGGAGTCAAATTTTGTTTTTCCCATGTGGGCACCAAGTTGTCCCAGGGTCATTTATTGGAAAATAATCCTTCCCCACAGTTCTATAGATCCACCTTTGTCATAAACCAAGTGTCCACATATGCATGAGTCTGCTTCTGGATGCTAGAAGATACCCAGTAGATTTCATCTCCCTATTTTTATTTTATTGTCAAACTCATACATACCATTGTGTGCTGGGCACACATCTAAACTATATATATTTAATCCCTCTCGCAGTCTTATGTAATAGGTACAATTGTTCTTCCTTACTTTACAGATAAGAAAATTGAGGCACAGAAGGTTCAGTAATTTGTCCAAAGTAGAAGCCAGTATTCAAATCCAGGGAATCTGAGTGTCCACGTTCTTTACTCACAATTATTGATGATGCCTTCATATATATTTAGAATCTACTTGTTGAGATTCACAAAAAGAAACCTATGGAAATTTTGAATGGGATTGAATTAAATTATAGACATCTTCAGAATATTGACCCAATCTATAACAACATAGTATGATTTATAGTTTTCTGTGTATAGTCTCGTACATTCGATTTTAAGTTTCCTTGTTACTAATATACAACTGTAGTTCTCAAAGAGTGGTCCCCTGACTAGGAGTGTTAGCATTACTTTGGAACTGATTGTAAGTGCAAATTCTTGAGCCCCACACCAGACCTACTTACTGAATGAGAAACTGGAGATGGAATCTGACAACATGTGTTTTAATAAAAGTTTAAAGTTTCAGAGCAATCAATAGAAACACAGTTGATGTTGTATTTGGCAGACTTACTAAACATTCTTAATCCTGTTTATAGAAATTATTTTGGTTTTTGTGTATATCATCTACAAATAGTTATAGCTTTACTTCTTCTTTCTATTTCTGTCAACATTTTCTTTCTTTTTCTTGCCCTTCTGCCCTGGTTAGGAATTCCAACAGAAAGTTGAATAGATGCAATATTCAACCTGTTACTGATCTCAAAGGTAAAGTTTTCAACATTATGTATGGTGTGTGCCCTAGAATCTGGATCAGCTTAAGGAAGCAAACTTCGATTCTCAGGGAACTTTTTTTTTAATTATGAAAGGGAGCTTCTGGATTGGTGAACACATGCACGTACCAGGTGCTGGCACATCCTAACTCCACAGGGAACAGCAGCTCCTGGGCTCAGGACCCACCCGGACCTTACCCTGTGGCCCTCTTCCTCAGTGTGTTCATTTGTGACCTTTATAATATCCCTTATAATAAACTGGCAATAGTAAAAAAAATCATGAAAGGATGTTGAATTTTATAAAATTATTTTTCCTTCTATATTTTACTTAGATGATCATGTGTTTTTTCTCATTTGCTGAGTTTTATATATATATATGTATATTTTTAAAGATTTTATTTTATTTTTAGATGGGGAGGGAGAAAAGGAGGGAGAGGAACATCAACGTGTGGTTACTCTCACGTGTCCCCCACCAGGGGACCCGGACTGCAACCCAGGCACATGCCCTGACGGAATCAACCGTTGACCCCTTGGCTCATAGGCAGGTGCTTAATCCACTGAGGCACACCAACCTGGGGCTCATTTGCTGAGTTATATTGATATGCAAATATTAAACCAAGTTTATATTCCTGGACTGAGCAACACGATTGTAATGTATTATTTTTTTTATATATTGCTGGGTTTGACTGCCAGTATTTCATTTGAGACTTTTGCATCTGTTGTCATCAGTGGAATTGGTCCTTTTTTTTAAGGTCTGTGTCAGGTTTTGCTATCAAGAATTTTGTGACCTTATAATACAAGTAAGATTGACATTATTTCTTCAAAGTTTGATAGAATTTTGTGAGTGACCTGATGCTTTCTTTGAGATATGGATATAATTTCTTAAATAGCTAGAGGACTATTCAGATTTTTATATCTTGTGTTCATATTAATGGGTTCTAATTTTCTAGGAATGTGTCCATTTCAACTACATTTTCAGATTTTATTTTTATAAATAATTCATGTATCAAGAGTTTATTAATGTTGCAGGATTGATAGTGGTGTCTTTTTCACTCTTGGTACTGATTAGTGCCTTCTGTATTTTCTTAATTAGTCTCTCTAGAGGTTTTCCAATCACATTGGTCTTTAAAAGAATCAGCTTTTGGCTTTTTTTGATCCTCTATGTTTGTTTTTTATTCTCATTTTATCCTTATTATTTCATTCCTTCTACTTTATTTGTATTTATTTTGCTGTTATTCCTCCCCTCCAGCTAGCTGTATGTTTGCTTAGTTGATCAATTTTAGCCTATAACAATAATCTTTATCTGCATCCCATTAGTTTTGATATGAAGTGTTCATTACCATCCAGCACAAAATAACGGCATCATCCCATAAACTGAAAGGTCCGGGTTCAATTCCTGGTCAGTGCACATGCCTAGGTTGCACGTTTGGTCCCAGGGGGTGCATGCGGGAAGCTGCCAATTGATGTTTTTCTCTCACATTGATGTTTCACTCATTCGCACTCTCCCTCCGTTACCCTCTCTCTTAAAATAAATATATATTTTTAAAAAATTCTGTTTTGTGTACTCACAACTGTAAACCTCTTTTTGCCAACCCCTGTATATGTGACACTATTTGACATTTCCTTAATATTAAGTTTCCAGATAGAAAATGTTTCTTATTTTCTCCAATTAAACTAATAATTATATCCTTATGTACCAACTGCTTTGAACTAGAGACAACCTATCTATACAAGTTAGAACTATATGAAGACATCCATTTTTAGAAACACAAATCAAGCAGCACCAATCTTATTTTATAGTATTTATTATAGTAAAAGTTCCTCTTGTAAAACATTAATGATTTTGGTCCATATCTTATTTCTTATTTGGCTTTGAAACATTTTTACATTACTTACAAAATAAGTTGCAGGTTTTTTAATTGTACATAATTTTTTCCTCTGACCCTTAGAACATTACAATTTCAAGTAACTAAAAAACAAAAAAACAAAAAACATGGCAGACTAAATGTACTGAGAAGTACATGTTGAGCATATTTATTTACCACAGTATTTAAAAGTCCTGATCGTTACTTAAGATTTTCATTAACATGAAGTCATTCAAGAAATCTCCGGGATTTCTCTATTATCCACAATGAGAGTATGAATAATCCCTTCTTTCCGCTTTCCACTACTGACAGCCTTTATGTAACAGTTGTGGTTCCCAATACTGAAGTGAGTTTCCGTCCCATCGTCTACAAACTCACCCTAGGCCAACAAAAGGAGGAGTTAGTGTTCAGAAGCATTAATCTTTGTCTAGAGCATTAACACCATCTAAAAGGGTGGCATAATGAAGTACATATTAGTTTAATGTTAAGCTTTGCAAAATTGCATCCAGATGCATTTATATTCTGCTATAGATCGAAAGTTTCTTATTTGTACTCCCTACAATCTAAGAATCTTGTTTCAGAGAGAAAGAGAAAATATGCACCTCATGACCTTGTGTCTATACCATATACTACGCACAGAATATTTTCAAAAGTAAAAATGATAAACATAATGGAAAACACTGATTATTTATTTTAACCAAGAACAGTTTACATGCATCATTTCATTGCATCTTCACAACCCCAAAGAAGTACTATTTTCTTCATTTTATAGAAATGAAGAGGAAATTGAAGCACGGAGTGGTTAAATAACTTGCTTACAAGTCAGTAAGGGATGGCGTGTACTTAACCACTCAAAATCTGATTCCTCGGGATAGAAAGTGGTTTTACAATAAAAGACAAAAGATAATATAAAATCAAACTACTAAGTCTAGACTAGCTCTGTCCAGTGCAGTAGCCACTAGCCATAGGTAGCACAATTGAGCACTTGAAATGTGGTGAGTCTGACATAAGATAATGCTATTTAAGTGTAAAATCTACAATGGATTTGGAATACTTAATATGGAACAAAGAATGTAAAATAACACTAAAAACATTTACATTGATTACATATTAAATACCACTACTTTGACAGACTGATTTAAATGTAGTAAAAAATAAACTTCACCTTAAAACATGGCTACTAGAAATTACACTTGAAGCTCACATCTGTGGCTCATTATATTTCTATTGAATAGTACTACTGAGTAAAAAGGTAGGGGCCAAGTAGTACAGAGAAGGAAGGAAGAAAAGGAGGATTAAGAAGATAAAAATGAATTAGCCAGAAAGCAAAGAAACCCCGGTCAGACTCCAGACTTGGCTGTGAGCTTCCTGGCCGCCAACGCAGCCAGAGCAAGGTCCCGCAGCTAACGGTAATTAACCGGAGAAAGCACAGGATTCATCTGAGAGGGAGGCGTTTTCTGAGAGGAATCTGGCCAATAGCTCTTCATGAGAGGTGTAATGAACCCCTCCAAAAAGACCCGCTCTGGTCCTTGAGTGCATTGCTTTCTTTTCACTCTTATACTGAGCCTTGAAAAATGCCTTTATGTTGTACTTCTGTAAAGATCAATTTAGAGGACAGGGCAACGGTTGAGAAATACAATCCCTCTAAGTAGCTTCTTGGCAATTTGACAGATACATAATCTTGGTCACGATACTTGGAGATAAAAAGGAAAAGGAGAAAATAAGCTGTAACTCATAGGCAGCAAGAGCAGGTGTGCATAGTACGGGGGAGGCCGCCGGATACAGAGCTGCCAAAATTGCCCTGCAAACTAGGTTGTACTTACAATGAGGGGACAACTGGGTTTTAAGGGGCTATTGTCCACACACATGTGGTTGCTGGTCAATTACTGAGAAACAGACATCATGGATTAACATTATTTTCAATTTATTTACAACCACATTCTTTGTATCATAAAACTATGTTCTCTTCACATTTGCACTGGAGAATTCCTTAAGGATGGGAGGGAATGTGATTCAAAACTGCTTATTCTCCATCTAGACAATTCTAGGGTAGGAAAGTAAGAACAGAAGGGACCACTAGGTGTGGCGTTGGGCACACAGTAGATACTCAGTCAATGTTAATGGTTACCAAAGCTGTTCCAAAAGAGGTCATAAAATACTGAAGAGCTCTCCAAGCCTCTGCATAGCTCAGCAGACTGAACTTGGAGAATGGCTCAAGCTCTGAGGATCAGTTTTGAGTGAGTCCTGGTTCAATGTCCCTTCAAGAATAAATACCGGGATTAAGAAAAAGAAAAGATTTGTTTGTAACTCAAATTCTGGCTTGGGCACTTCCTCAGAAGCAGACAGCTACCAGAGACCTGGCAGGTTCTAGGTGGTGAGTAAGTTCCTCCTCTCGCCTTCCTGCACCTGTATTAGATAGAGGAGACAAGGGCAGCAACTAAAATTGTGCGACTTGCTAAAAATGCGACTAGAGAAGAGGGCTTCTCATTCCGTAGCTTCGGTGCACCTGAAGCCAGCATGAAAGGCAGGTACCCGCTGCTTGCCAACTGACCCCGTAACACATGGGAATTTCCACCCAGTGATTTCAGCTACTGGTGCCACACTCCCTGCTCACCAAAACAGTCTCCTCTGCACCCACTCCCTCCTTATGCTGTGTATACTACACTACTATTATTTCATTCCAGCTTGAAATTCACCCCTATATTCATTCCACCTGCAGCATTAACAATGCAAGCAGCTGATAGCAAAAGCCGAACACGCTAGGGTTTAGATGGGGATTTCATCCTGCTTGGCCACAATGAGTAGGCAGCCTCTTGGCATGGCTAGTCTATAAAGTCCACTTGCCTTCGGGGGTTGTGACAGTGCCCTTTCCTGTCTGCCTTTGTGTTGTCATCTGACATTGTGTGCATCGTTTCTTTTTCAAAAACCTCACTTTTAGGAAAGTACCATCGGTTTGGAGGGTATGGTGTAAAAGCCTTCTATTCAAAGTGTGACCTGTGGATCAGCAGCACTGGCATCACCTGAGGAAATATTAAAATTTGCATTTTAAAAAGATCCTAAGTGATTTCTATGCACGCACATTTGAGAAGCACGCGCGTTTGAGAAGCAGTGCCATAAAGGAGGATGCAGTTTTGCGGCAGAAGAATTTTCTAATGTGGGAACACTCTTTTAGGATAGATTCTGTTCCAGGAAAGGAAAGGTCAAGTGTGAGATTGGTACAAGTTTAAAATTTATATTGTTTCCAAACTCTTGCTGCCCAGACACTTTCTGGGAAAGGTTTTTAGGTTTTGGAGTCTCGAGTAATTCAGCTCTTTTGTTTTCAACTAAGAGGACGGTGGTTAATTATAAAATCTTCATAATAAGAAAACGTAACAGCATTTCAACAGTAACTTACACACATGGTGCAAAGAGTAATCAAAATGTCAACTTACTGCTGTCTCCATTTTTTTACCATTGCACCAGACATCCATAGTGTCTTTTTCTGTAAAAATAACAAATTTTAAAAATTATAATCTGTGATTTAAAGATAGTTAACTCTATTATTTTTAGAAAGGTTTGATACACTGGAGTCCTAAAAGTCCCATTAACTTTTCACAGCTTTCAAATTCTACATTTGAAGAAGGTGATTATTCTTTGTTCACAGACAAAATAAAAATGAAACAAAACAAACTTTTAAGAGAAAATCCTAGTCCTAATACAAATTGATGAAGACCTGTTAAACAAAATAAATACTGCCCCACAATCTTTAAAGGAGGATCATACCAATCATTGTGGGGGATTTTTCCGCAAAGAATGTCCTTTAACATCAGTGACTAGATGATCACCCTGCCTCTCACACAGACCTGGGTGACTGCACAAAAAAGACCACCCCAAAAAGTTGCCACAGGGTTCACGTAGGGTAGACAGCATGTCAGGGTTAGAAATTTAGCCTGACATTTCTTACTGGATAGTGCAGTAATCTCTCTTCACTTTTTTCATGGTTTCATTTTTGGGAAAAATTATTGGATCATAAGAAAAAAAAAAAGTATACCTGACAGACCATGCTAAGTACAGTGCTAACACAATAGGGCCAAATGCTGCCATGATTCACCTGGGTATAAGTTAAGCTGCCATAGCTCACTTCAGGAAGTGGGTATATATATGTGTGTACACGTGCACAAATGTACATATATTTTGGAGACAGTATTCCCCAGACCCACTTATTAATGTCAGTGTCCTGGTGAGTGGCAGGAGAGAAAACAGCACTCAACAACCAACCAGAAGGTGAGCTTTGGGAATGATGAATACTAGAGAGGTGCAGGACCTGTGTGTGCACAAGGAGTCCAGGGGGCAAAAACTTGTCTGGAGTCAAGGCTGAGGTACGAGTCTGGCTTGATAGAGACAAGCTATCTACTCTGGAACATGGTCTACAGGGGATTCTTTTCTCCCCATACCTGAACATGGGAGCCTCACTTAGAGGAGCAAGGACTTTGAGCTGGACTAGAGGAGAGAAAGGCAAAGGGGCCCAGGAGATGCGGGCAGAGGTGCCCCCAGGGCAGCCTGGGGAGGAAGCACCTACAGCCACCATCTCAGGGAAATCCAGTGTGCTGGCACATGCTCAGATTACATAGTGCTAAAATAAACCACAATGGGGGTGAAATCGGAATTTTACTTAGTGTGCCTACTGAACACGTGCGTGTGCTCAAATTTTCTATAATAGCTATTATTAACATGCCTCTGAAGAACACCGAGGCCATAAAAGAAACATGGAATAAATTTGACTACATAAAAGAAAGAAAGTTTTCTGCATAAACAAAACCATGCACACACGTAAGTCAAGTCATACAAGATATGACAATTGGGAAAAATACTCAAAACTCTCAACACAGACAGAGGAGTAAACAGTAATATAAGGACTCCTCCCTCACAATCAGAGAGAAAGAGAGCAAAAGAAAATAGGTCAAGGAACATGAACAGGCTTTTAGAAAAGAAACTCAAAAGAGCCTTAAACACATGAAAAGGTGCTCACCCTCACTCAATTTTGAGGAAGGCAAATAAACGTAATACAATTTTTCACCTAACAAAATATCAAAAATTAAAAAATCCAACAACACGCTATCTTGAGAGCCTGTGGGGAACTAGGTAGCAGGAGTACAAAATGGTAAAACCATCATGTAGGGCAACTGGACAAAATCTAAGACGACAAATGCAATTAATCTTTGACCGAGCAATCCTACTTTCCCACTTCTGGAAATTGGTCCTAAAGAGCTATGTGCACTATATCCCAAGGGGCGTGTGAATGAACAAAGTCATTCAATACTGCTTCTAACAATAACAGTAGAAACAGCCCAAGTGCCCATCAGTTTGCAATGAGTTAGACATTTATTTACTATTTAAATTTACTCTGCACCTATAAAAAAAAAAAGTATGAGAACGTTCTTTATGTATTGATATAAAAGGATCTTCAGAATATACTAGTAAGTCACTAATAAAGATGGTTTTATGTAATAAGTAATAAAATATTTACATTTGCTTGAATTGGAATAAACACTAGAAGGACTCTATTAAAAATGGCTATCTTGGACATTTCTCGTAGCAATATTTTTTTCTGATATATTGCCTCAGGCAAGGGAAACAAAAGAAAAAAAATAAACGGGACTACGTCAAACTAAAACATTTTTGCACAGCTGGCTGATGTGGCTCAGTGCACTGTGCGCCAGCCTGCAAACTGAAAGGTCACCGGTTCAGTTCCTGGTCAGAGCACATGCCTGGGTTGCTTGATGTTTCTCTCCCTCTTTTTTCTTCCTCCCTTCCCCTCTCTAAAAATAAGTATATAAAATCTTTTTAAAAAATAAATAAAATTTTTAAAATAATAAAAGTTTTTTGCACAGCAAAGGCATCCATCAATAAAATGAAAAGAGAATCCACTGAATGAATGAACATATTCACCAATACCCAAATTTTATAAAGAACTTATAAAACTCAACATGAGAACAGAAAATCCAATTAAAAAATAGGCAAAGGACCTGAATAGACACTTCTTCAAAGAGGACATACAGATAGCCAGTAGACATATGAAAAGACGCCTGATGCCACTAAGCATCAGAGAAATGCAAATTAAAACTGCAATGAGATAATCATCTCATACCTGTCAGACGGCTATCATCAATAAATCAATAAGCACTACATGCTGGCGAGGATGTGGAGAAAAGGGAACCCTTCTGCACTGTTGGTGGGAATGCAGACTGGTGTTGCCACTGTGTATAACAGTATGGAGATACCTCAAAAAATTAAAAATGGAACTGCCTTGTGACTCAGCAATTCCACTTCTGGGAATATATCGGGAAAAACCCGAAACAATAATTCAAAAGAATATATGCACCTCTATATTCACTGCAGTGTTATTTACAATAGCCAAGATTTAGAAGCAGCCCAAGTGCCCATCAGTAGATGAGTGGATAAAAAAGCTGTGGTACACTTATACAACAAAATGCTACTTGGCCATAAAAAAGAAGGAAATCTTAATTTTTGTGACAGCATGGATGGACCTAGGGAGGATTATGTTAAGTGAAATAGGCCAGTCAGAGGAAGACAAGTACCATATGATTTCAGAACATGTGGAATCTAATGAACAAAATAAACTAACAAACAAAATTTAGAAGATGGCCATGTTTATGGAGTAAAGGTGGACAGGAACAGGATTGGAAGCAAAGTTTCTCAATGTATCTTTTTACGTCATTTTTATTTCTGAATTATATATTGCCTATTCAAAGATACATTCTATGCCCTGACCAATGTGGCTCAGTTGGGCATCATCCCACAAAGTGAAAGGTTGCCGGTTTGATTCCCAGTCAGAGCATATGCCTGGGCTGTGGGTTCGGTCCCCGTTCAGGACATGTACAAGAAGCAACTGATCGATGTTTCTCTCCCTCTCTTCCTCCCTTCCTTTCCCTCTCCTTAAAAATAAATAAATAAAACCTTAACGAAATCAAAAATAAATACGTTATAAAAGAACATATTGATCTGATAAAGCATCAAACCAGTTACAGCTCAGGAGTGGATTCAGTGAATCAAAGGAGGTACTGACGCATGTTCACCTTGGAGCCTGTCCTCTCTGCTGACCTGCAGATTCTGTTGGCCCACGTGACCAACAGCTGTGGCGTCTACAGATACATCCCAAGCAGGTATGCACAAAGTTTCAGAACAGAAAGAGAAATTCCTCCCAACGTGAAGTTTCAGCATAATGGTACTTTTCTCTTACTGTCTTTATTTTCCTCCCACAGTGCTCAGCAGTGTGGCGACTACCAGACTTAACAATACTGACCAGTGTTATCTTCAGGCCGCCTGCATGCCTCCCGTCTTCTGGGTGGTGAAAAGGAAAGTTACAGGATCTTTGAGGACAGAGGCTCGTGTTCAAATTCCACTTCGCGATTTACTAGCAGTATGCTTCCGCCAGTCACCATCAGTCTGAGTCTCAATTAGCCTCAGTCTCCTCATGGGTAAAATGAAGACGATACCATTTTTCTTGTAGACTGTTATAAGGATTAGAAATTGTGTAAAATGCCTAGCGTAGTATCTGGCACAGAATATGGTCTCTCGGTATTGTACTGTTTTTGTTATTAAGAGCTTTCTTGGGCCTTGCTCTGTTTTAACTTCTCAACGTAAAATTTAGAAAGTTACATAATACAGTTACTTGAAATCTGTCAAATAATAAATATATAGGTAACTTTCGCCTAAGACTCTAGGTAAGTCCATTCTTTGCTCACATGTGACAGTAATAACCACAAATGACGTTTTAAAAGAACTCACTATGTGAGACACATTGCGAAGTATTTTATATGTGCTCTATTAGGCTTCACCCACACAACTCTGTGAGGGAGACACCATCATTATCCTCATTTTACAGAGGAGGAAAGCAGGGCTCAGAGGGTTAGTAGCGTGCCCATCGCACAGCTCTGACCCAGAAGCCTGCATGCTTCATCCCCAAGCCGCGCAGTGTAGGCCTTAGTCAGAGGAGTCGGGTTTGGTGGATCCTGGAAGCGGAAGCTCAAGCAATAGGAGTGCTCCAGGCAGCTTTGCCCTCAAGTCAGTAGGCAGTTCTGGCCCTGTCCTTTTACCAGATCAGCAAAAGGGACAAGTCTGGGCTGAACTTCTCTTTCTTTCAGGCTCAAGAGGTGCTGTAAATGGATAGAGAGGAGTGAAGACAGACAAGGAGCGGAAGGAAGGAGGAAATGAAGAGTATAAAGGCCAACGGAAGCCACGGTGGATATGCAGATTCCTGGGCATTTAAAAGAAAACTAACTATAGCTAGGCAGAGGTTAGGTAGCCTCTTCCATTTTGCCAATGGAAAGTTAATATCAACTGTATTACAATGTTGGGAAAGTAGCTAATTAAGTCTCTAAAATTATGTTAAAGGCTTGGTTTCATCATATGCAACCCAATATGTTAAAATGTATTGACACTAATTCTAATCCTTTCAAAACCAAAATTTCTATTAGTAAGTAATGAGACAGAATAGTTCTCAAACTTTATTGTAAAGTGAGGCACTACATTACTATACACATCATTGTGAAATTTTGAAAAATAAAGATGAGCCTCCAGAAATTTCCGAAAACTAAATATACTCTTACTATATGATCCAGAAGTCAAGCTCCTATTTATCCAACTGATTTAAAAATTTATGCCCACATAATGCACACAAATGTTTATATAGCAGCTTCATTCATAACTGCCAAAATGGGAAGCAACCAAGGTGAATGGATGAACAAACTGCGGCTATTCCATACAATGGGATATTATTCATCGATATGAAGAAATCAGCTATCAAGGCCTGAAAAGACAGAGAAATCTTAAATGCATGTCGCTATGAAAAAAGAAGCTAGTCTGGGAAAACTACATGTATTATGATTCCAACTATATGACTTTTTGCAAAAGCCAAACTATAGAAATAGCAAAAAGATCAGTGGTTGTCAGGTGCTGGGAGAGGGGGGAGGACAGGGATGAATAGGGAAGATCACGGGATTTTTAAGGCAGTGAAACTATTCTGTATGATACTGTAATGGGGGAATATGACACTATACATTTGGCAAAACCCGAAGAATGTACAATGCAAGAGTAAACTCTAGTATAAACTTGGATTTTAGTCAATAATAATGCATCAGTATTGATTTGCTGATTGTAACGAATGCACCACACCAACGCAAGATGTCAATGATAGGGAAAACTGAGGGAGTATGGGTAGAGGGAGTACATGGGAAATCTGTACTTTAATTTTTCTTTAAACTTTTAACTGCTCTAGAAAGTTGGTCTATTCAAAAGAAAGAGAGAGAGGGGAAGCAAAGCAGGCAGACAAAAAGAAGGGAGAGGAGAGAGAAAGGATATGAGAGAGACTGACAAATTGATAAATTTAGACGATAGATAAAAAAAATCCAACATACACCACAGACTTCCACAGGGAACAAAACTAAAGCAAAGGAACAGAACTAACACTAAAATTATAATTCAAGAAAACTTTAAAAAGAGATTTGATTATATACATTGAAAAGATTCACTATGTACTTGGGAAAATCAACCAAGAATTACCCTGACATATTCTAGTAAAATTAGGCAAAAAAAGGGGGGGGGGCATTAAAAGATTTTATTTATTTATTTTTAGAGAGGAAGGGAAGGAGAGGGAGAGAAACATCAATGTGTGAGAAAACACTGATTGGTTACCTTTTGCACACACCCTCAACAGGGGACCTGGCCTGCAACCCAGGCACGTGCCCTGACTGGGAATCGAAACGGTGACCATTCAGGTTTGCAGGTCAGCACTCAGTCCACTGAGCCACACCAGCCAGGGCAACAAGGCATTTTTAAGAGAAAGAAAATCAGACGGGCACAAGCTTTCTAAAAAAATCCTCACCCAGAGGACATTTTTTCATTATTTCAGAGAGAGGAAAAAGGAGAGGAGAGGGAGAAGGACACAGAGAGAGAAAAACAGCGATGTGAGAGAAACATTGACTGGTTGCCTCCCATACATGCCCCGATGTGGGGATCGAACCCGCAACCCAGGTATGTGCCCTGACTGGGGATGTAACCTGCAACCCATTGGTTTATAGGAGGACGATCCAACCAACTGAGCCACACTGGCCAGTGCTCACCAGACTTTCTGACAATAACAGATTATGCCTGAAGAAAGTGGAGTAATACACCTAAGATACTTTTAAAATTTTTATTTATTGATTTGAGAGAGAGAGAGAGAAAAAAACACATCGATTTTGTTGTTCCACTTATTTATGCATTCATTGGTTGCTTCTTGTATGTGCACTGACTGGAGACTGAATCCATAACCTTGGTGTACTGGGATAACGCTCTAACCAACTGAGCGTCCTGGCCAGGGCTCAAAGATACTTACGGAAAGAAAATGTGAGCCAAGAATATTATATCTAACCAAAGTGACCTCCAAGTATAAGTGATACAAATGTCATCAACATGCTAGAACTCAGGCAATATTGTAATATTCCTAATGTACTAGAGAACAAGTTTCAGACAAGCAAAATGGTCACAGAGGAGTAATGACTTACAGAACTAAGTATGGGTTGGAAGGAACAGAGCATAGTATATAATGGCTATATGTCATAGACACAGTAAATTGGAAAATGATATGCAAAAATATTTTAAATTTTTTTGGTAATATATTAATGGTGGTAGTATTTGTGCTGTGAATGGAAACTATTATGTGTGTTATGTGGCACAAAGCAAATAAGTAATTATGTCACATGCTAATTGCATCCCCTTTGTGTCCTTGAGAAGGATTCTCGGTGTGGAAGAAAGGACATGCAGATGTTAGATGAAGTCCATTCACCCAGCTATCCATTCATCTATGTAATTTCCTTGCTCCATACACTGAAAACCTAAAAATAGTGAATGTGCATCCTTAAGGTATGTCCACAGTATGCTCGTGAAATAGTACTATTTTCCTCTATCAAAAATCAGGTCTTTTTGGAGAAACGGGTGATTCCAGGTCTGGGCAGAAAATGTTCAGAATGATGAGCCTAGGACATCTTGCCATACCAGACAGCAAGTAAGCTAGCAAAGTCTACCGGGGAGGTGTCAGAAGGACTCAGGAGACAACCCAAGGAGCATCCCACTGGCCGAAAAGGGACAATTTGAGCATCAATAAAGATAATACCTAAAACGTATTGAAATACATTAAAAACGTTTAAATCCATGAGTTAATAATGATTTTAAAAAACCTAAATGAACACCTTTTGGAGGAAAATAAGGAGCTAATTCAATATACTGAAAACTAATAAATAAAAGGAAAAGGAGCAGTTCCTGCATTTCCTCCCTCCCGCCTTTCCTCCCTCCCTCCCTTCTTTCCTTCCTTCCAAGACATGCTTATTGATTTTAAAGACGGGAAGGGAGGGAGATAGAGAAACATCCATGTGAGAGAGAAACATTGTTCTGTTGCCTCTTGTACGTGCCCCAACTGGGGACAAACTCGCAACCTAGGCACATGCCCTGACTGGGAATGAAACCCGTGCCCTTTCAGTTTACAGGACAATGCTCCACCCAACCGAGCTACACCAGCCAGGGTGTTCCTGAAATTCTTAATACAAATTTTACCTCTGTGTAACTAAATACTAGATAACAAGAAGTTTCTCATTATAGAAGTATTTTAGCTAATGAATAAATGATAGAATCAGAATACCACATTTGGTAAGTGCTAATGAATTAATGGATATAGGCACTAGGTATTAATGGTTGCAAATGTCATTAAAAATTGACAATACCATGTGCCTCTTGGTAGAACATCTATAAAGTGGTCTTGCCAGGAAAAAACAAACAAACCTACATTTGACCAGTTCTTCAGAGTAAACTACCAATTTACAAGAAATATTAAAGACAGAGGAACACCACAGGAATGCAATCAACAAAATCCAGACCACAGGAAAACTCTTCAAGACAAACTGACCCAGTTTCTTCACTACATAAGGTGTACAGGAGTTTCTGGTTTTTTCTAACTAAATGCAATTTATTACTTGATAAATATTTTTTATTCTTAAAAAGAAAAAATTGAGAGTCATTTGCCAGCATTTGACTAGACTGTAGAATCTTGACGGCGCGGACAGGGCCTCTGCACCTACACACCCTCAGTGCCTGGTACGCGAACTGCTGTTTAGTAGGGACTCAATGTTATCCAAGTGAGTAAATCAATGAATTAACGAGATGATCTAAACAGTCTTAACTTTAGTGATACGAGGAGGAAAACTAGGAGAAACCAGAAGAGAGAAAAGGTAGTAGCTGGTAAACATCTGTCCCACAAGTGCTGAGGGCCAACAGAAACTGAGAACACAGATGGTAATCTGTAACAACAGGACTTAGCATAAAGCTCAACAACTTATTACTTTTTATTTTTTAATCTACTTTATCTGGACTCTGACAATTTTGATCTGCTGCAGTCCTAACCCTATTGCCACCTAGAGAAAAATTCCTTTCTTACTGATGAAATCTTAAATTTCCAATTGCCTTTAGACATGCCTTTAAAGTGAAATATCAAAGAACAAATGTCTACACCAATATTTGTTTTTTTAAACCCAAGTTTATAATCCCCAAATCCATCAGTATAAAAACTTTCTCTCATATATTTTACATATAAATCAAATTGATTAAATGAATACTTCATTCACACAGAACACAGTAAAAATACACCTGCACTTACACTCCCACTATTTGAAGCTTCCATAAAAAGTCTGGACAGTTAGAGAAACTAATTGAACAGCCATCATAAAAGCCAATAAATTCTGTAGAAACAACAATCACTTACCCAACACAACTCTAAAGTCCTCACCATCCAAATGTAATACCCAAGTATTGGTGGTTTTTGATCTGTTCTCCATATACTTCTTGAGACTTTTCCCATTAATTTCCAGAGTATATTCATAAGCAAAACCACTGACAGCGTCTATATTTATGGTTGCTTTTGTCTTTGCAGCTCCAACACAGAAGGTTTCTTTGCCCACTAATTTGAACATCCATTCTTTTCTTATCTCCTCCTAAGTAATAAAATAGAAAAATTGAAAAAACACTAATGGGAGAAAATTTAATAGTTAATGTTAGAAATAATATAATTAAAGTGAGCAAATGACAATGCTAATTAGATGTAATTTTATTAATTTGTGATGCAAAGGTCTTAGAAAATAAAGGCATTTTAAGTTTAAATATTAGATGTTATAGTCTATGAATTCTGTAACTATTATTAGATCACTTCGTACAGCAAAATGATGCAGGCCAAAATATAAAGATAACCACTTTAATAAAAGAAAAGCCTGAATTCACATACAAAGAATCTATATTAACAAAATCAACCTTTTCTGTGTACCATATTTACAAAGTAACATGTTTTTCCCCCTACCTTCCCATCGACATATACCACTCGTTTGCCGGATGTGGTCCCATGTTCAAATTCAATCTTATGGACTCCATCGCTTAAAGCAACATCCCAAACAGCTACAAGATCTGTCATTTTTTCCAGGCTGTACGGAGGGCTAAGGGAATAAAATACAGCAATTACAATAGGCCAAAGACAGTAACAGACTAGCCAATTAATCCTTCCAAGATGAAAACAGGTTTTTAAAACTCCTGAAATTACAAAATATTAAAGTGGCATTACTTAAGAAATCCTACTCACAGTACATTTAACTGTCTTCTCCCTCTTATACACTCTTCCTTTAAGATAAAACTATTCTATTCTATATGGGTACACAGTCGGATAATTCCAAACAAAGTCACCTTAATATTAATAGGATTAAGAATCTATCAGTTTATCCATGACAGTGTTCTAAGCTTGGCTACAGAATAATGCTTGGAAAGGTCAGTAAGAAGTCTCTACTTCTCCCTCCCCTCATTTAAAAAGCACAGTATTTAATTTTGGATTTTTTTTCCCAGATCTAATCACTTGAAAACAAGAATTTTACAAAACTTTCATACTTAAACCAATGACTAGGAAATAATTTTAACAACAACAACCAAAAAAAGGTTCTAATTCATTAAAGTAAGACTGAGAAATCATGGAAGAAATGTCCTATAATAAAAATTACTGTGTTATGGAAAACAGTAACTCATCATTACTATAGGAAGTCTTATTAAAAAAAATAAAGGATTCTATTTAGTCAGAAGTTTCTGGACCAATTTAAACACATATTTTAATATAAAACATTAAAATATATAAACATTTTCACATAAAACGTGTCCTGTGTAAATGACATGTATAATACAAATATAACAAATAAGTACTATTTTGATGTTGATACACGTTTTTAGCTTTGAGAGAAGTAACATTACAGCATTAACGATCATAGCTAACGGGTAAGTGCTCACTGTGTGCCAGTCACTGTTCCAAGAGCTTTACGTAGAGTAACTCATGGAATCTTCACCATGAGACAGGTACTATTTTTATCCCTATTTTATGGGTGAGGAAACTGAGGCTCAGAGAGGCTTAGGGCTTGTGTTAGGTCACAGTGACAGCAAGTGGCAGATGGGATTTAAACTTAGGACTCTGGCACCAGAGGCTGTTCTCTTCACTACATCCTACTTTTCATTCCCTCTAATCTACTTTGTGTGTTCTATATCAGAGATACTAAATGGGTTTTACATCATTTTGAAGTGACTGCCAAGAACTTCGTGCTGAGAGGAATCTGGAGATCCTACATCAGGTCCCACATGAGATGCCGCGTCAGTGATGGCCACCTTCGTGTCGGGTGTTTACTACCCTTGTTCTACATCATGGAAAAGCAAAACCATGCATTCTGCAATTTACAAAACGTGTCCTTTAAAAAATAGCCTGGATAAATAACTCTTCTGAATGATTAAAACATTCTTGAAAGTTTCAAAAGCTAGTTTATTGCAATGCAAGACATTTACCTTTCATCATCTTCAAAGATAGGACTGTCATCTCCAGATGCCATGGCTGGCAAAACAGTCTTTAATCCAATTAGCAGCCAGGAAAGAAAAAAGCAGAATTGCAGGCGAGAAAGATTGAGAGCAACAAAGATGACAACTGTAAAGGGTTTTTCTAACTTTGCAATCCATTTCTTAAATTGCATGCAGTTTCTGATGAAAGAGCTTTTACATACAATAGAATTGCAATCACTAATTTTTAGGAAAAGAAGTGAAGTCATGCAAATTGGCTAATTATGTTTTTCTGTGTTATGGATTTATAATTTCCTAAAACTAGAGAATAAACTCCAGTTTGTTTTAACAATTATACCACACCAGAGCTTCAAGAGACCTAGAGGTCCTCTGGGTCCCACGCTTCTCAAGCTGAGGTAGAAGAAGCCCCATAGGTATAAGGCAGTGGGTGGGAGAATACACAAAACTCCAGGATAGACAGGGTGCACTTTCCGGAAGTATCAATGTTACAGAGTGGTAACAAATTTAAGATGCAATCTTTATATTAAATTTTAGAAGGCCACATTATGGTAGAAAATATAATTTAAAAAATTTTTAGATAATTTCAAAGAAATGTTGAGTTTGCAGGAAGCAGCCAAGAACATGCTAGTTTGCTTTATAAGAGCCAAATTAATTTATCCATTTACTCAAGCCCACCTAATTTACTAGTGCCAATAATGAATCCACAAAAGTTACGTGGTTGGCTCAGGTCACTACCAGGGTCCAAGCCAAAACTGAGCCCGGTGCTCCTGTGCAATTGACTACACAGTAATGGGGCTGTAATGCTAATTAAGTTTTTTTACTGAGATCAGAAACACAGATATGCTCACATATATAGGAAACCCTCCACATTTGAAGATTTGGGATTAATGGTGGTACCTCTGCCAAACCTACTAAAAAATAAGATCACTAATTTTTGCTCCCAAGATCTACCCTAGCCTAGCCCTATCCCTACAGATGCCCAAGGGTGCTTGCTCCTTGTTAGAAATGGGAGATCATCAACCTTCTTTGGCTAAAAATAGCCAGAAGCCACAAGTAGTTGTTGTTTTTTAAGATTTTATTTATTTTATTTTTAGACAGAGGGGAAGGGAAGGAGAAAGAGAGGGAGAGAAACATCAATGTGTGGTTGCCTCTCATGCGCCCCCTACTGGAGACCTGGCCTGCAACGCAGTCATGTGCCTGTACTGGGGAATCGAACCCGCCACCCTTTGGTTTGCAAGCCAACTCTCAATCCACTGAGCTACATACACCAGCCGGGGCCACAAGCTGCTTTTTAAAATATGTTAAGGAAGAGATTAGCATCCACAAAAGCAAAATAACACGCAAAGAAAAGCAAAGAATTTTAGAAGGAAAACTAGGTAAACATTCAAAATACTTGGTATCTAAAAGGAACCCCTCTTTTTTTTATTAGTACCTTACAAACCTGTAGATTTTTCTAGTCTTAAGAAGCCCTAGTGTATCTCCTATGAAAGTGGAGGGTATCCTACAACTATGAAAGCAAAGAGTATACAAAGCAATATAGTAAAACAGCATAATATCAACTTGGATAAGTCATCCTTTGCAGCAGAGAGGACTTCGGGATATTATTCAACTTTTGCTCTCCAACTTTTAGGGCTCTAGAAAGTTCAGTAATTTCAGCTATCAACCTTGGAAGAATTGCCCAGTTATCTATTACAAGGAACTTCAAGTATTATCATACTAAGATAATGCATGGTACCATTTTAACTATAATGACTTTTCGTATAGGTATAAAAAAACGATACAACGAATTAAAAGGGAGGTTAGAAATCAAGATAACATTTAAAAACTTTTTTCTTTAAAGTATCAACATTCATTCATATAGTCAACATTTATTTATGGAGTATCCGTCTAAGGTGTAAAAATTTTTTGGAAATGGTGATAATGGTTGAAGAACATTGTGGCTGTATTTAATGTTACTGGATTGTTTGCACTTAAAAGTAGTTCAAGTGGCAAATTTTGTCATATATTTTTTACCATCACTTTAAAAATACTGTAATATACCAAAAAAAATCGAATTGTACAATTTAAATGGGTGAATTATATGATATATGAATTATATATCAATAAAGTTTTTTTTTTTTAAAGACCTAGGAGCCCTGCTGGTAGTGTTTCTTGGAATGTGATATCACCTATAATAAAGGGGATGATCACAGCTGTCCCTGTCCCTGATTTCTACCTTACTCATTTGAATGAGAAATCACTGTCACACAGAGATCTCTAACTTACAAATTGGACTTAATAAACACATGCCATTTTCTAAATTCATCCACCATGATAATAGTTATCAGTTACTTATGTGCCAGGCACTCAGCTGGGCAATAAACTCAGAGTGAGGGACTCCAGAGAGACCAAAAGATGATGACAGCACAGCCATGGGAGTGTCTTGTAAAGGGAGTAAAGGACAGAATGAGTCCACAGAGAAAGGATTTTAACCTTGCCAAATGTGTGGGAAGGCCAGGGAAGGCCTTGGTTTAAAATCTGGAAGAAAGGAATCAAGGCATTGTAATTTTTTAACTCTAATACATATATTTAATTTTCAGGGTCGTGTGACCGAGGAGGAAAATGATCATGACAAAGAAAAATTCCTTCTACTTTAGCACAAAACTTTAAAAATGTAAATGAAAAAGATGGAAAAACAAATTCCATTTATTTTTTACTGATGAAGACAACATCACTCACTCTTGAAGTCTTTTACAAGTCTTTAAAGAAAGCTTTTGCGTATCTAGTGACTACCTATCACCAGAATCTTTTATAATCCCTTCCCTTGCAACCCAACACGCATGTTTCTGAGTATGACTTAAACATTAAAACGTTTCCACGACTCATCTAACCCCAGCTTGAATTTTGCATTAGCTTAGATTTAACTATATTGGGGACTGCAGTGGTTTGTCCAAGCTAAACCTAAATCACTTTTTAAAATTACAAAGATACTCATAGTTCCCCTTTCGGCAAAAGCTCTGGCTCTGGGTAAGGCCAGCCACAAGGCAGGTCACTCTAACAAACTGGTGTTGACATTTTGCCCTCTGTCCCCTGTGATGCACTGGGACCTATAACGAAGTTGGTTAGAAAGTTCCTTGAACCAGCTATTCCCAAATGCTAGTGGACATACAAAAACAAACAAACAAAAAAAACAAGAGTAGCTTGTTTTTCTCTTCTAAGAAGCAATTTGCAATGTATACATACTACAAGTCTTATAGTGGAGTCATTGTAAACAACGATGCTCAAAAAACCAGACGGAAGAGTGCTAACAAACTGCTTTTCTAATAGCTAAAAACTGAAAACCACCTGTATGTTCACCATCAGGGAGGGAATCTATTTAAGTAAATCACAGTCCTGTCACTCAACAAATTGAAGGTCAAGCCGGGGTCAGACTCCAAGGAAGGATGCAGAGGTCAACCTGGTACATATGATCACAGTCTAGTGTGGTCAATAAAAAGAAACATACAATAACATTTAAAGCCGAAGGTAGATGCCCATGATGTATTAAGTGAAAGATGCCAAGTTACACCACTTTCTGATCCAGGTCTTGCAAAAACATAGTCTGATCATGCTTACAGGGAAAAGGAAGGAAATACACCTTAATGATAACCCTGGTTGTCTCCGGGGTGCTGGGGTTCGGCTCATGTGCTTCCTTCCTTGTGCTTTTCTTTTCCGTTTTTTTCTAGCGACAAGTACAATCTTAACTTTGCAGTTGGGGGACAAGGCCGGAGGCTGGCGCGGCTGGTCGCAGAGCCTGGCCGGGCAGGGGCGCGCGGCCCCGGGTCCCCGTCTCTGACCACTTTCTGGCAGTTAGCAGATGCCCGGAACACACCCCGGCGGCGGACCCGGGGCCTCACCGCGGACTCGCAGGGGCCGCGCAGACACCGCCCCCGCCGCCTCCGCCTCGGGGAGATGGCGGCCGCCCGCGCTGCAGAGGGGGCGCCCGGGGCTGCGCGCAGGGGCATCCGGGGGCTGGGCCGCGGCGCCGCACGTGGGCCGTGGGTCTCACCTGTGTGCAGCGGGCGGCGGGAGGCTCTGGGCCACGCCACGGTTCCGTGCGGCCTCGGGCACGTAGGCCGCCGGGACTTCTTTCTTCGCCAAGAGCCAGACGCAGCCTCCGCGGAAGCTGAAGCTCTGCGAGCGGGAGTACCGAGCGCGCCGGTTGCTTGTCGCGCTTCAGGTCCCCTGGGGTGCCCAGCGCAGGCCGCGAGCCGCCTCGCCCCACGGCAACCCAGCCCGGTCCGCGGATGGCTTTTCGCTCTCTGCAGAGGCCCTTCCCCAACCCCCACCCGAGAAACACGGCCCCGCGCTGCGTCCTAGTCACTCAGCCAACGGTGTTGGTAAGAACCACCGGACGGCAGGAGCGGGGCTGTACGCTGGGGTGATAACCTGGTGGGGCAAAATCGGACCCTGTACCTGGGCTGAAGACAACGGGCAGGTCAATCTGATGAGGGCCTTCGCTCCTCAAAACCTCTTTCTGGATTGATTACTTCTTTAGAGATGCAAACTCCTTATTGCAGGCATAAGGCTCCGTGTATGATGTAGTTCTTGCCTACCTGGGTTCGTTTAGAAATTCAGGTGATGCAAGCTCCTTCTCCCCTCAGGGCCTCTACAGTGCTCCTGGCTTCTTTCTTAGGTAATGTCCATTTTGTTGTTGAAATTCCAGGGGTGTCCACCCTTTTGGTGTCTTTGGGCCACACTGGAAGAATTGCCTTGGGCCAACCATTAAATACATTGTGGCACATAATCACACACACACAAAATCATAACATTTTAAGTAAATTTACGATTTTGTGTTGGGCTGCGTTCATAGCCCTCCTGGGATACATGCAGCCCGCGGGCTGTTGGATGGACACCCCAGATCATTTATTTCTTAAGGAAAACTATTCTGGCCCCTAAGACTTGCA